>JAYMFT010202903.1:0-11642 GCA_038088735.1 Panulirus argus | reverse complement strand
CCAAAAAAAAAAAAAAAAAAAAAAAAAAAAAAAAAAAAAAAAAAAACTCTAGCCAAGGTGTCTTTTCATCCATGGTGCAACCACATGCAGGCAAAGTCCCTGGATTCAATCAGTAATATAATCACTAAATTGTCATATAAGAAATAAACCAGTTGCTGAATCTCATTTCTAATTGCAATGATTAATTAATGGAATATCCTTACTATCAATGCATGAATGCAACCATTCAACTACATAGAAGTACTTCTCATACAAAGAAAATTCTGCATGCATTCCCAAATTCTGATGCCAATGCTTCAATAGAAACTAAAATTTAACATGAAGCTTATATGTCTAAACCAGATAAAAATAACCAAAAAATAATACAGCATGGTACAATATTCATCTGATGAGAGGCATCTCAGAATTTGGTGATAAAACATACCAATCTATCAACATAAAGAACATGCTCAAGTTCAGGATGGCAAAGAACTCAAGATGCTGCCATTTTCCAAGGAATTCAAGATGCAGCCATTTTCCATCACACAAGTAAAAAACCCTACGGTGCTGCAACCCTCAACAGGAGTATGGCTGTGCCATATTATGCGGTGCCTCAGCCCAACCTAACCTCCCACCACCTACCTTTGGACTTGGCTGCAAGATACTGCTGGTAAGCTGGAGAACTGTGATACGCCTCAAGAGCCTTAGTGTATTCCGCCTGCAAATCAGAGGGTGTCAGCACTCAACTTACCCACTGTCACTGTCTGTCAGCACGTAACTTACCCAGTGCTACTCGTGATCTTGGCTGGCATAGAAGTACGTTTTTCGAGGCACTGAGTTGCACATTTACGTTTTAAGAAAATTTTGTGACTGACATCTAAAGTTACTGATGTTCTTTATAAAAAACTATATTCTTCATGCAATCATTTCTAGAACTTGTTATTCCTCCCAGACTTCATAACTACTCCCACAATCTTTAAATATTCTGATTAACCTATGTTAAAGAATTAAGAAAATACAAAAATTATAACATTAGGGAGCAACAGAACATTCTACAATAAGAATCTAATAACTGATTTACTGGTGCATGGCATAACATTGAAAAATGCTAGAAGATAATAGCTCCATGTTCTAAAACTGCCACACCGTTATCAGCAAAAAAAATCAACTCAGAACCCTTCACTAACAAAATTCATAGTTCTCTAATACTCTCGCAAAAAGTGGGCAGTTAAAGAAAAAAAAAAAAAGCACAACAAAGAAGTTATACCACTGTTAGGGGAAAATTATTATCTATAACAATACCACATGATATGCAGGGGTTCCTCTTACAGAAGGATAGGTAATATAACAGGATATCAAATATGCATGTGAATGACTTCCTCTGCATTCATGTTGAGTTTTATGAAACATTCAATCTGCAACTAATATTTAGCTACCTTTAATTAAAAACAGTCTCACTGTTACAGCATAAAATCTTTCAATTGTAAAAATGGAAAGAAAAAAAGAATTTTATGCCTGCATCTCTGAGCTTAAAAAGATGAGGGCACATGCTTCACCTCCCATCCAAGTTCCATTCTGAACAATATATTAAAGGAGAACCTCTAAAATTCATATACAGTAGCTGTAACCTGAGCTCAAACAACCAAAATCATTAGTCAGACAAGGTAACAAGAATTATGATATGATCCCAATGACCATAAACATATGACAATATCCCACTTAAGACCCTTTCTAACTGAAAATCAATGGATGACACAAATGCAAAGTTAACAAAGAGAATGAGCTGGGTTGCAGGCATATCTCCGGCTCACTCATTCTACAGTTGTAACATTTTTTGAATTCAAAACCTATTTAATAAAATTGTCAACAAACTAGTGTGCTTGAAATTATATGGTGCACGAATAAATTGGACTTCTGTGGTGTATCAGTTAGCGTTCCTGACTGATGCATTTACAAGCCACCCAGGGTTGAGCACATAGGTTTGAATCCTATTTGCAGCAACTGGTCCACAGTCAACCCAGATGTTGTTCCATCAGAAGGGATTAGTTGAAAACTTGGGTACCTGACTCAAGATATGGTATATATAGATAGAGTAATCCCTCAATTTAACAGACTAATAAGGGGAGGGAGTTTCCATTAATGCCGAAAGTCTGGTAAATCAAATGTAACCATTTCTTCATACAATATACAGTTCACACGCTTTCTTTCAACTCCTCTATCACTTGATGCCATTTTGAATTGTAAGGACTGCAAAATTATTTAATAAATTAAGTCACAATTCTTTGCATATGACTTGACCACATGATAACTTGAGGAAGGCTGAGATTGAACAGAGTACATGAAAATTCCATTACAATCTGGTGATGTCATGGGGTGAAAAAAACACCGATCGGGTGGGAAACATTATAGTGATTCTAATGTTTCGCCAGTTTTGCAGAATGAGTCCAGAAGAACAGGACCCCAGCTTTCATAAATGTCGACTTAGGCCTTCACTCCACCCCCCTGGGTAACTGGTGTGACCTCCCAAATGGTTGCGCCCAGTGTTTGACCTTGCCGCCTCTGCCACGTTCCCCCTGGCACCCCCTGCCATGATTAACCTCGTAGTCTCTGTCAAGCTTGATCTCGCCGCCTCTGCCATGGTGATCTGTCTCACAGCTGCTCTTGCAAATGAGTTAGAGGGGTGCAGAAAACCTCTAACTCACTGGTGGTGCATGCAGAGGAAAAAGGGCAACTGCTGAACTGGAGTGGGATGATATTACTAAGCAAGGGCAGTTTGAGAGAAAAGTCAGAAAAATGACTGAGGCCACTTACATCGCGACAAAAGAAAAAACAAATCACCGGAAGGCTTTTTGTGCCATGTAAGAGTGGCTGCAAGACAGATCACCACAGCAGAGGCGGTGAGATACAGCTTGACAGAGACGATGAAGTCAGTCACGGAAGGGGTGAACAGGTGGAACAAGGCAGAGGTGGCACGGTCAAATACTGGGAGCAACCAATTGGGAGGTCACACCAAGTACCCAGGGGGATGAAGGCCGATGACAAAAATACATACATAAGCTGGAGTCCTATTCTGTACTCATTCTGTGATCAAGACTCTGTAGAAAAATTAGAATCTATACAGTGTTTCCCACCCAATCTGGGTTTCTCTCACCCCACCACATCACCAAAGCGAGTATACCTCACGCTACCAAAAACAAGTGCGACATGAAACGCTCAAGATGCGCCATTTCAGATTTTTTTTAATTTGCTCAATTATCATTAATGTATTGTTATTTGCCCGGTCCGTGAAATCAAAAAACCGTCATACTGGGGTCCGTTAAACCAATGGATGACTGTATATATAACTATACTTTTTTATACATTCGCCATTTCCCACATTAGTGAGGTAATAAGAACAACAAAGGATTGAGCCTTAAGAGGGAAAATCTTCACTTGGCCCCCTTCTCTGTTCCTTCATTTAGAAAAATAAAAACTGGAGGGGAAGACTACCAGCCCCCTGCTCCCTCCCCTTTTAGTTGCCCTCTACGACACGCAGGATATACATAGGTAGAAATCTTTCTCCCCTACCTCATGGATATATATATATATATATATTTATTTTTTTTCATGCATATTCGCCTTTTCCCACATTAGCGAGGTAGCATTAAGAACAGAGGACTGAGCCTTGGAGGGAAAAACCTCAATCAGCCCCTTCTCTGTTCCTTTTTTGGAGAAGCAGAAACTGGAGGGGAGGATTTCCAGCCCCCCACTCCCATATATATATATATATATATATATATATTGTGCATATGCATGTATGTATGTGAGTGGATGGGTCTTTCTTTGTCTGTTTCCTGGCGCTACCTCGCAGATGTGGGAAACAGCAATCAAGTATAATAAATGAATAAATAAAATGAATAATGTGTGTGTGTGTGTGTTTATAACAGTATGCTGCTTTCCACAGAGCATGGCAGCACCAAATCAAGATGGAGAATGACTTCAGTCACCCACTTCCACTCAAACTGTTGTATACAGCGTAATGAATCAGAGCCCCTTATACATAGAGAAGCCCTCCAGACCTTTCCACTGTTTCTTTTGACTGCTTTACATGCCCTAGTTCCTCCAATTGCCAGCACATCACCCCCTGTAAGCTACATCACTCCAATCTACTTGGTCCCATGCACTTAACATTCTTATGCATATTCAGACCCTGAGCACTCAACACATCTTTCACTCCAGCCTTCTGTCTACAGAAGAATTCATTTCATTTATCAAGAAGCAAAAATTTGGAAGGGGAGAAATTTAACTTGGATACTGAATTTCCCAGAGAAAAATATAATTAAGCTCATCACAAGTCAGTGACGCCTCTCTTTTTATTTTACTGATGTTCCTGGCCAATGTATCAAAGCTGAACAGCAGCATTCTTTTCCAGATATTTATGAGTTTATTTTATGATAACTGAATTGATAAACATTTATAATCATTCTGGTCTTAGTTTCTACATTTCACCAAAACAGAGTAACCATAAAACAAGGCTTACAATTTTGGTTGTCTTGCACACGCTATGTTTCAGATATGTTGGTTTGCCATGGCCTTGTTCCTATCAGCTGCAAAATAAATCAATGTTCTTGCAATAACTTTAATTTCTCATCCATCTTTGCATTGCTGCACAGTATTTATAAGGTGACAAAAACTTTTAAACACCACCCTTATATGTCCTATAAATAAGAGAATCCTGCTTATATCAAAATCACATTAATTTATATGTCAAGAATGGCAGAAAATCTTTACCATAACAATGCCCCACATCATTTCAGCTTAAATGCTTCACAGGAAGTTTGTGTTCTTGGCCATTCAAAAAACGTTTTCCTCACATGTATTTCCTTGCTGTCACAGCCCTCCACCCACACAAATAAAGCAATAAATATTCAGTTCAACCCCATTAATACTCCAAATGGGTATTTACATGACATGGGTAGCTTATCTACACAGATATTTATGCAATAAGTTTTGTACCTTTATTTCAGGGCTGTGCACTGAGCCTAAGTGGTGACACAGAGGTGGTGCTACATACCAATGATAATACATTTTTGAGAGTTTTAAAGAAAGGAAACTGAAAGGCTTTTAGCAAGATTTATAGATCCAGTCAGATGATAATGAATTACTTGGCAATGATGATCTATCTTTTGATTCTGGGGGGCCTGAATGTGGATAGGGAGCCGTGGTTTCAGTGCATTACACACGACAGCTTGAGAATGAGTGTGAGTGTATATGACCTTTTTTTGTCTGTTTCCTGGTGTTACCTCGTTGACGCAGGGGGTGGTGATGCTGTTTTCTGTGGGGCGGGTGGTGCCAGGAATGGATGAAAGCAAGGAAGTATGAATATGTACATGCCTGTATACATATATGTATGTGTTTGTGTATGTATATGTATGTACACATGTTGATATGTAAAAGTATATGTATGTTTATATACATATATGTGCATGTATGTATATATGTGTGATGTGAGTGGATGGGTCTTTCTTCATCTTTTTCCTGGGGCTACCTTGCTAACACAGGAAATGATGATCAAGTATAATAATAATAATAATGTTAGTAACAATAATAATAGTAATAATAATAATAATAATAATAATAATAATAATAATAATAATAATAATAGCTTTTTCAGCATTGAGAGTCAACCAAGAGACAGAAAAAGGAGTTTCTCACAAAATGGTGCCAGCAAAGTAGAAAATAGTCTCGTAGATACTTCTAGAAACCAACAAAACCTAGGAAAGCATCACCTAACTTCCTTTACAGGTTAAGATTTACCTTAAATCTTTAATGTTACATTAATGTTACAGTCAGAGTATATCATTATTATTGTGAGCTGCTGTGTCCTATCACATGGTGTAGTATAAGTGCTGGCAAGCATTTGTGTGCACCTGAACACACTCCAACTCAAAAACCTGTTATAAAAAATGAGCTTCCATTGTGCAGTGGTTAGCGGTGCAACCCATCAATTTAACAGGCCTAGATTCAAGTCTCTGAAAAGGCAGCCAGCTCACAGCTAACCCATATGTTCATCCTTGCCTCTTGGGTTGTTCAGTTTATGGGTACCTTTCAAGAGCTAAAGTGTGTATGTGTATTTACAAATATGGTTTGGTCATGGAACATGTATAAAGTTGACATGTGGCAACATGAAATTCAAAAATTAATTAAGTTTCAGCTGCTAAAGCAAATCATGTGGGGTTTTCATTGATTCAGCTGATGTATGCATATATTTCTCATACATTTACATTACTTAACCTCACATTTTCTTTAATTTTTAAAGCCCTTTTCCACTTTTGATATATGGGTGTAGGATAAAAAAATAAATGAAGCTAATCATGCTCCCCAATCTAAATTCATTCCTCACAATAAATCCTAACATTCTATTCTATATTCTATTAGACCCCATAGTTAACATGCTGGCAGCACTAAACTACATCTTCTCCAGGTTTGGTTTGGTTAGATTAGGTTTCTTGAGTTGGTATTGCCTTTCTTTCATAAGTACATGGATAAGTATGACAAAGAAGACAATACCAACCCCAGAAATCTAACTTAACATTCTTTGAAGTCATCTCAGCATGTGGGATGTATTCTGTCAACTATTTCTGACAAATCGAATCACATTATTTCCATCAATATTGTCAAGTTAAAACTGCCTCACCCCTAGTGTAGAGAAGCACAAAACATTTACACACACACCTACTGAACATTTATAAATAAGATGGCCAAAATTAAAAATATTCTATAAAAGTCTACTTTAGCTCCCATCACTATTACCATCTGATATTAAGTGATTTTCTTCAGCAATGCAAGTGTAGTGTTTGGAGTATGAAATAACAGCCTTAGAGATTGATTTAGAGTATTTTATTTTATTGACCAATCTAAAATAAGAAACAGCAGTATATCCAGGAAAATGTGGAGTTAATTGCTGTAATAGTAGGTAAAACATTCATGAAAGTTCAACAGAATCTATGAAAACCTCACCCACAGGTTAAAGTGTATAGAAGAAATATATCAGCATTACACTGGTCTGCTACAATGGATTTGTTAACTTTTGGCGGCATATGTGTAGTGCTGAGGCCATGGGTATGATAGGTATATTTCGGACAGAATATTATATATTAAGATATACTTTGATAATTAGAAAAGGTAGGTGAGCTTATTCACACGTTATGATGATTTGTCATAAGTATAATACCAAATTTTACAATAATTATCATCACATTTACCATGATATACAAAGCAATTATATTATCTAATGCTCCAAATCAAGCCCTGTACTAGTTATTGTGTTATCTTGACACTACCTCATACTGATAGATAAATCAGATTTTACCTAATACTTAAATACCTGATTTGCCTTAAACATCAAGAAAATACTTAGTAGCTTAATGGTAAACTACCCGATTACACATATATAAGAAAAACATAGATCATACTGAAAATAAAGTCAACTGACCCTTGGGAATCCCGAGCGAAGTGAGAGTATCTTACGGTGCAGCGAGCAGTAGCGGACCAGCATGTTGTGTAAGGAAGTAGGCACTGGCGGATATTCGTCCACTTGCGTTCTCTTGGCTTTCTCTTATGACTTCTCCAGGAAAATCCTTTACTGCAGAATCAGTGAAGTTTTCTTGAATAATAAAGAAGTCTATTTCGTCATCCCAACTAGTAAATTTTATTATATCTTGGTTGGTTTCTGTTCCCTCCGTCTCTATTGTTCTGTCTGTTTAGTTTCATAACTTTTGGTCACTGAATATATCCTTCATAGTCATTTCTTTGTTATATTTGGTTTGGATAAATGCTATATATAATGCAGGAAATTCTACGACTCACATACAATATTTATTTGGTGTTATGAAATTTGTTTTTGCTCACTCTTGAATTACGTATGCTACCCGCTTTCCCTTTCAAGTGTATTTTCAGCAGTATATATTATTTTTTGTTGATAATGCATTTCAAGTTTACTACAATAACATACTATATCTATAACGATAACCAGGGCGAAATTATTTTGTCAATGACAAACTTATATCGCTGAACCATTAACGGGTCAGATTTCTTAATGTACGACTTTCATTGACGTTATTGATTGTCGCAATATCAACATGTTCTCTTGATTTTTTCTCTAAAAATGAAAAAAATATGGGACATGAGGATGTTACATCCCATCCCACTGTACTAACTAACACCAGTAAGAAGAGAGATTTGAAGGTTAGGATGCTGATGTGTTGGGCTGACACTCCTAAATGTGATGACTGAGGGCAAAGAGCACGAGTAACACGACAATGTTTTATTAATGTGTACAGGGAAGCGAAGCTCACGGGAGAGCTGATGCTGCTGCTGGGTCAGGAAAAGAAGTGGGGTCCCAGAGTATTGCTGTAGAAGAGTCGCTGAATGGTCTTTTGTTGCTGCTTCAGTAGGGAGGTGTTGCCGAGGTCCCTTGGTCGTCTTCTAGGAAGACGGAAGGGTTACCGAAGTCCTGTGGTTGAGTTTCAGAAGGGAGTCGTTGCCGAGGTCCCATGTTTGCGCTGCGGGAGGGAGTAGAAGTTGTCAGGGTCCTGTTGCTGCGCTACGGGAAGGAACAGCAGTTGCCTTGGTTCTATGATTGTGCTGTAGGAGGAAGAGGGCGTTGCCGAGCTCCCGTTGTTGTACTAAAGGAGGTAGAAACTGTTGCCGAGGTCCCATGATTGCCCTGCAGGAGAAAGGAGGCGTTGCTGATGTCCCATAGCCGTGCTGCAGGAAAGAAGAGGCACTGTGAGGTCCCATGGCAGTACTTCGGGTATTGCAGAGGAAGGCGTTGCCAAGGTCCTGTGACCGTGCTTCAGGAATGAGTAGGCATGATTGATGTCCGGGTGGAGGAAAGAGACATTTTTAAGGTCCCGTGGCCGTGCTTCAGGTGCTGCAGGAGGGAAAAAGCGTTGCTGAGTTCCATAGATGTGCTGCACGAAGCGTTACCGAGTCCCTATGGTTGTACTATAGGAAATAAGTAGTGTTGCGGAAGTCTTATCGGCTGACTGATATGGCAGTATGCAGGGACGGATTGTAACCGAGGTTGATGTTTCAGACCCCATGCTTGAGAGGGACCCGAGTCAAAAATCTTCACAGAAATATTTTGGGAATGCGCTGTGTTGCGGCCGACTGTTATGCCTAGATATTGTAACGACGTCGGTATATTTGGCACTTGATAAGCAGAATTTTGTCACAGTCACTATGTGTTTACGTCAGATGATTTGTGAATTCGAGTTTACAGTGGCGATTGAGAAAGTGTTTCTGCTTAACATATGTATTGTTTGTCTGATTACTTTGTTGCTGTTGCCTTCGACTTAGCTGGTTTGAGCTCTCTTCCAGTGTGGCGCATTAGGCCCGCTACACACGCTCAGGTTTTTGCTCCGGTTTAACTGCACAGTTAAAACGGAGCATGTGGATGAAGAATTATCTGCGTAGTTTTAAATGTACAGGCCAAAATCTTGGCCTGAGCGATATCTATCGATGACATAACAGTTTTGAAATGTGCAGTTAAACCGAAGCGTGTGGAGGCAAATCCAAAACTTTGTTCAGTTTGCAGCAAGCGGCTGTGGCGCTAAGATGTCGGACATGCGGAACATTTCAAGGGCGTTTGAGGAGGAATTCATAGAAATTTACCGAAGCCATGAATGTTTTTGGAAAATTAGAAATAAATGGTATTCGGACAGAGACAAAAAAAAAAAAAAGATCAGCTTATGTAAAATTTACTGAAATGATGAGAGAAGTGGATCCGGAGACAGATCGAGATGCAGTTTAAAAAAATGAACAACCTGAGAAGTGCATACAGGAAGGAACTGAAGAGAGTGTCACATTCAAAGAAGTCTGCATCAGATGCTGACAACATATATACTCCCAGGCTGTGGTATTTCAACATTTTGAAGTGTGTTTTAATGCTTCAAGAATAGCTCTGCAAGTCTCTGTTATAACTTCACTTAGCGCCTGACGTGACATCGCTTTTTCTTTTATTTGAAGGCTCCAGTCACGGACAAAAGCCCACATCAAGGACGGGCCCTAATTGAAATAGAGAATTGAGAAACGTCGAAAATAAAAGACAGGAAAGTATTTACGATTTTTTTGTTAAAAAAGAAAGTGAAAGACGTGTCTTTTGAAATGAGCCAGGTCATAGTTATTGAGAAAGACATGAGAAGGTAGTTCCAAAGCTTCGACGCGTAGGGAAAGAAGCAGTTATCAAAACGGCACACCCTTGAGTTTCCGATGGTCACACAATAATCATGTAACCCAGCAGCTTGCCGAGTATTTTGTGGTCTAGCTAGTGGGTGGGGGCACACAAGCAGCCAGCCCTCTGGAGCAAAAGCTAAAGTAATACCTATAGAAGCGGGAAAGTGAACCAACATTACGGCGTAGGTCAAGGGGTCAAGTTTGGAAGTTAGCCTGGGACAGTTTACAAGTGGGAACGCTTTCGCCTTGACTCTGTCAAGTAAGAAAAAAGAGCTAGAACCACCCATAATGTGAGAGCAGTACTCCACACAAGGACGAATCAAGCCCTTGTATAAACGGAGCGAGTGTTCAGTAGAGAAAAAGTTACATCTAAACAGGACACCCAATTTCTTAGAGGCAGACTTGGCTATTCCCATAATGTGGGGTTTCCAAGAAAGAGTGGATGTTACAATAATACCAAGTATCTTCATTGAGTCAAGGGGTGGAATTACAGAACCGGCAAAGGAGATACGAGAATTGTGAGGAGTTTTCGATAGAGAGAGGGGTAGAAATTAGGTCTTGGAGGCATTAAACTTAAAAAAATTTTGTGTACTCCACTGAGATATCCTGTCCTAGTCTGAGTTTATTGTGGAAGCTATATCAAGGCGAGATGCAGATCGAGTGAGAGAAGAGGGAGCAGAATTGAAGGATGTGGATGAAAGCAGCGTTGAGTTGTCAGCATATGAGTGCACTGGATTACTTGTGGAAGAAAGAAACTCTTTGAAGAAAATGACAAAGTGTTGGGGACAGTACAGACCCTTGAGGGACACCGCTCTTGGAGAAAAGGGGGGAGGCTGATCCATCAACAACTACAGAGATAGATCAGCCAGAGAGGAAGCTAGATATCAAGGAGTAAAGTGAGGGAGGGAAGCTAAAAGAGGGGAGTTTAGAAACGTGAAACCGATGCCACACCCTGTCTAAAGTCTTAGATATGTCAAGGGTAACTACATATGACTCCCCAAAATCTGTAAGGGATGATGACCAGACATTAGTAAGATAGAAAAGAATATCACCAGTGGATCTTGCCTTATGGAAGCCGTACTGGTGATCAGAGAGAAGACTGCTATTTTCGAGGTGTTTGAGGATATGGGAATTGAGGAGGGATTCAAAGACTTTGGAATTGGTAGATGTCAAAGCAACTGGACAAAAGTTAGAGAGGTCAGACCGGTATCCCTTCTTAGGGATGGGATGTATCAAAGAATTTTTCCAAGGAGAAGGAAAGTTTTGGTTTTTAAACAAACAAAAAAGATGAGCAAGCACAGGCGCAAGTTTGGAGGCACACTCTTTCATTACACGGGAATGGATGCCATTAGGAACATAAGCCTTGCCTGTGTCCAGAGAAAGAAGAGCTTTTCGGACAGTCCAAAAAGAGATTACAGGAAGAGTCATAGGATTAGTAAGAGGAG
>JAYMFT010202892.1:0-11642 GCA_038088735.1 Panulirus argus | reverse complement strand
TATATATATATATATATATATATATATATATGTGTGTGTGTGTGTGTGTGTGTGTGTGTGTGTGTGTGTGTGTAATTCTATAAATGTCACGAGTTCGTGATTGTATGCATCGAATAAAGATTGAAGGAATCATATATGTTTTAGAGCAAGGCTGACCAATTTCAACATGGGCCACGTGCATAGTAAGAGTGTGTGTTCTTAGGATTATCCTTAACACCAGAATAAGGTGTTAAAAATTTTTCGGTTGGTGGATGTAGCTCATGTTGATGGCCTTACTGATCCTGATTTTTCGTTTGGTGGATGTAGCTCACGTTGACGGCCTAACTGACCCTAGCAGTTGATAGGCCTAAATCACAATAACCAACCAACCAAACAATTTCAAGTCATCTTTTTGGTTTTTTATAACAGTTTTCTGGAAGAGTTAAATTACTTGAAAAGTTACTTGATAATGAAAAGTAATGCAACATCAATATTTTCCAAGTACTCAACACATTACTACCATCATTTGTGGCAACAAAATTCACAGAATTTAAAGACCCTTTCGTATTTTCAGATCTTTTAAAAACTATTTTTAATACCATATGCAAATCCAGAGGCAGGAGCATAGTCATTTTAGGACGGCATGCGGGTTACTGTATAGTTGGATGGCCTGTTAACGGTATACACCTGAATGTTTACTCCATAACAGAAAATGGACAGTAAATGTATTAAAGAAAACGAAGCTTTTGAAACCATGGACTTTATTTATTCTATTTTTCTCTTTTTCCATGGTACTCTACCAACGAAAACTATGAAATGGAAAAAACAGTATATCCTTTTAACTAAGTAAGAATTAAGAATCTGTACACCAAGAAGACTAGTAATCTTAACATTTATTTGAGAATAATTTGTATGTCTTATGAACCCTCTCATTGCTTGATCTCGCCTCCTTCCACTCGTTCTCATTGTTTCGCATATTAATTGAGTGTTCCTTCCCTTTGCTAGCCTTCGGAGCTGGAGTTAATAAGCCCGTTTATGAAAAATATTTCTCTCAAAAATAGAAATGGAGGTCTCAGGGGTAGATAAAACATCTGTGATTTAGATAAAGCATGGTGTCCCAAAGAAAATTATATAAATAGCATTTTGTTGATATAATGATGCAGTAAATCTAAGCACGTATACGGAACAGTATGTCCTTAAAAAACGGCGAGCAGCACATCTCGCCGCACCACCACGCGACCCACCACCGGGACACCAGTACTCCCCACTTGCGGGCTGGTGCCCGCTTTGTGTATTCTGTACATTTATGTGCTATATGTATGTACTCCTGTCCATAAGTATTAATGTATTGAATGCACAATAAACCTTTTC
Organism: Panulirus argus; assembly: GCA_038088735.1. Lineage (NCBI taxonomy): Eukaryota > Metazoa > Arthropoda > Malacostraca > Decapoda > Palinuridae > Panulirus > Panulirus argus. Next base: position 10,292 of record JAYMFT010202892.1, on the reverse strand, counting down.
AAACATACAAACAAACATGTCCTTAAAATAATATCTGTAGTAGCTATTCATGTAAAGCATTGTTTATTATATCTAAGATGAATGTCTTGTAAGTTCTCAGAAACTAGAAACAGCTTAGTGGGTAGAAATTGCTTTAGAAATATATTTCATCTCATTAGCTGCTTCAGTGGAAGAAATGTTATGATTTGAAGTGTACAGGAGACGAATGGTTAGAAAGAAATGAGGGATATTATAGAAAGTATAAATTTTTTATTTCAGAGGATTATGATGAATAATCACCATGCATTTTGTTGAAATAACGATAGCGGGAAACATTTTGCTTATTTATAGCAGTCTGTGTAATCGTTACACATGTAAACTGGATATTTCAGTCCGTCTGTGACGAGGCTTTCTTACAGGAGAGTGAGTATTGTGCCAGCTAGGATAGGGCAGTTTCATGAGGGTCACATCAGCCACCACTGGGCCCCCGCTATACTTCCTAAGTAAAGTATTACTTGTGGGGCTCACGGGATGACCACTATGGCGAATGGTGACCCTAACAACTCACTGAAAGTATGCAAAAAGCGGTTCAGATATTTTTCATATATCGCATGCTTTACAGCTACTCCGTGATGATAGTTGTGAAGATGAAATCGCAATTAAGTGGTTCATATAATTTTATTTAACATTTTTCTTATTCATGTGGCACAGCATGTTTCACCGAGACAATCACATCAGGCGCCAACAATTCACAATTTTTTTTTAAATCCCACCACCGCTACCAGGATACCGTGTCCGCTCTGCAATTCTAAACAACACACATATGGGAAAAATTAGGAGACATTTGAAATGTCGATTAACTAATCATTACAGTTGCTCGGCGCGAATGTTGCCGAAGTGTTAAACGGAGAAAGTTGAGGGGAGCATGTTTAGGTATGATTATACTAAGAGGATCTCTGTTTCATTGTGTAGGTGCTGAGCGTTTGCATTTTAGGCAGCTAGTGATTATTTCGAGTGCACCATTTTGTGTTGTTTGTAGCTTTGTTGTATAGTTTTTGAGAGGAAGGAAGACCAGGCAGATAAGGCTTAGTTTAGAGTGGATGAATTGTCTGAAGAGGATTTTATGGGATTTTTTTTTCTCCAAATCTGGTGCCAGGTAGTGTTCTAAGGGCATTTAGTTTGTGTAATTTTTGTGTTGAAGTTATGTCATAGATGCATTATACGTAATGCCTAAAACGGTTGGTGTCTTGTTTAGTGGGACTGAATGTCTGTCTATTCAAGGTGACTGGAGGTTGTGAGCTGGATTCTTGTCTGTGTGGAGGTTAAAAGAGAGATTGAAAACTTGTGATGAAGCAGACATTCTGGTCTGGGTAAGCCATTGTTCCATTTGTGGAATGAAATGCTGTATATTTCTTGCTTCTAAAATGTGGTATCAGGGTGTTTAGATACGATTGTCAGTTTGTCTGTACATAGAGGGATCTTGTAATTTGCTAGAGGTAATGGTTGGTCATGTCGATGGTTCGAGAGAGAACTGTTCCTTGCGAACTCTGTTGTAGAGTTTAAGTGTTTTAGAGGTGAAGTCACTGTGAGTGATACTGCCATGGCGTCCAGCTATGAAATTGGCCAACCAATTATTGTTTTGAAGGATATCAAGTATATTTTATGTGAGGATATGTCTGAGGGCATTGTCAAATGCTTTACTTATCTCTTATTGCTACTAGAAGTGTGCGAGATGGGGCTGTGGTTGGTTGAAGCTACCTAGAACTTGTTTTGTGAGGTTAGTATGTAGCTTGATGGAAGAATGGTTGGGTCTTAAACCAAGTTATGTTGGTAAGAGTAAGATGTTTTGTTCAATTCTGTTGTGGATCAGTTTTTCAGAGACTGGAGGACAAAATTGATATATGATGGTTGGAGGAAGGGGAGTAGGGTGGTTTGAAGGTTTTGAGAATGGGATTATTTTGGCAAGTTTCCATATATTAGGGATTTTGGAGTGCTAATTGTGTGGAAATTTGATGTATTTTCAGGATCAGCAGTACGAAGGTTCTTTAAATTTTTGATTGTATTGCTTGTATCAGTGGGAGAAAAGCTTGGATGATCAGTTGTGTCTAGATGGATTTTGTTTAGCTGTTTCATTGTTTTTGGGTATGAATGTGCTGAGAGGGACAACTGATAGGACATTTGATAATTTCTTGGTGGATGTAAGGATGAAGGTTTGTAGAGGCTCTTGTCTGAGAGGAATGACATGAATGGGAAGAGGGTGCTGAAAGTGAGAGCCTGGAAAAGAGGCTTGTGTGAGGAGGTACCAGAAAAGATTGGGTGAAGAATGGCAGAAGGTGAGAGTAAACAAAATGAGGGGAATGGGCAAGGGATGAGAAGTATTTAAGAAAGCAGCACAAATATGTTTAAGAGAAGTATGTGGCATGTGGAAAGGGTAGGTGGGCATGTGAGAAGGGTAGTGAGTGGTGTATGGGTGTTACTTGCAGGGAAGGAGTGCAAGTAATTGGCAGATGTATAAGGGGAAGTGGCAGGTCAAGAGGAAGATGAAGGGGATTAAAAAGAGGGCAAATATAAGTTGTGTTGAGATAGCATCAGTAAACTTCAGGGAAAATAAGAAAATGTTACAAAGAGAAAGTAGTGCAAAGAGAATTAGAGGGAACAGATGGGAAAGTAGAGACAGGAAAAGAAGAGAGAAGGAGATCAAGTGTGTTAGAGCTCTTGAATGTGTTAGAAGAGAGGGTTGCAAATTTGGGTATGAGAAGTGGAGGTATCCAAGGTGAGAGAACCGTGGCAAGTTGTTTGGTGAAAAGAAAAGAAGTTGTGAATGCCTTGTATAAGATGTAGTGTGGCAAAAAAGCTGGAATGGATGGGATTGCAGTTGAATTTCTCAAGGAAGGAGGTAACATTTTTACTGATTAGTTTGTAAGGATCTTTAGTGCATGACTGACTCAAATTGAGGTGCTTGAGAAGTGGTGGAATGCCTGTATAGTGGAATTCTATTAAGTTCAGGATGAAAAGTGAATGTTTGAATCACAGAGGTAAAAGTTGGTTTAGTATACCTTGTCAATTTTATGGGAAAGCAGTTATTAAGAGTTTGGTGAAATGCACAGAGCATCATCATGGGAAGGAACATTATGGAGCACTACCATTAAATTTGATACCTGCATAAAGAATTTAATGTAATGAATATATTGTCCTATGAATAATATTTATTTGGTATAATGTACTTTTAGTGCATGTCTTGTGCTTATGATAAACATTATAGATGTTAATGGTTTCAACTTGCATGAGATTACACTGTGAATGAAAAGTCACCTTTGTTTAGGCTATATCATCAGAAGTACAGTCTCATCAAAAAAAACCTCTCACTCCAAAGATGTCCATCATTTCCCTGTAGTTGGAGCAGTGCAACCTTGGAGCTGCAGGAGCCTCTGGAAAAGGATCCTGGAGTAACTCCAGGACTGGGCTGTTGAAAATAAGTAGATAAATGATTATACGGAGCACTAAAGAATTTCATCTGGCTCATTTTTTCTTGTTTGACCCTAGGTGATATGAAGCAAAGAAATTTGTGCTCTTAGATGTTATGTATCACGTTACATTTCATTCTTTTCATTTAAAGGATTGCTGTTTACCTGCCCTTGCTTGTTTTTCTGTTGCAGTGAGTGAGGTGAAAGAATTAAACTCCAGAGGTGAAGAACAGGTCCTACACAATATATATCTCCGGGAAAGGTTCAAAGTAAGTTGCATCTCTCATCTGTGTCTTCCTGTTAAAATTATCAGTCTCCAAGCAAAGCTGGTATGATCTTCCATTTGCTTGCTCCACTTTTTTTTTTTTTTTTTCCGATGACTGAAATATTTTGTAATGTATGGTTCATATTCATGAACATTATAGAGCACATTTATCTTTGGAGGACTTTACAAAGGGAATTGTGTTCGCTTTTGGTTTCTTAGTAGATCAGTGTATGATGAGTTAGATATTTCACCATAGCAGGTGTAGTGGAAGGAATTAATTTTGATAATCACTAGTGTAATAAGGATTATGAATATTAAAAATCTTATGTAATGTAGTGATTAGGTGAGTTATTACTTGTCTGATTTTTACACTAGAAAGTGTTAAATTTTGTAAAGAAGGAATAAAATTCCAGTAAGCTGTTTACAGGTAATGAAGTCTTGATAGGTTTATTAGCTCATGAACTGTTAGATAGTGACAGACAAGTTTAATTGCATATGTAAAAAAGCTAGATTTAAAAATGGCTCTCCTTATGAAGCATATCTGTTTTACATTGATAGTGTAGATCAGCTGTTTTGATTTAATACAAGTTAGTTATCTTTCTTAATGAAAAATGCTATGTATTTTTTGAAATAAACAGGGGTTGTAGACTACTACAAGTTGTGTGTTATACATTAGGTTACAGATTAAAGAAGAAAGTAAGATTTTAAAACAATATATGTTATACCAAAAGTTAATTGCAGTTTTGTTTGATGGAAGACAAACAGTATACTGTTTTGATAGGAAAGACCATTTTACTTTACTGATACCACAAGTAGAATATGGCACAGGGTCTGTGGGGCCAGGTTGTTGATAGGGGGCTGTGGTTTTGGTGTACCATACATGACAGCTAGAGAGTGGATGTGAATGAATGAGGCCTTTCTTCATCTGTTCTTGGCATTACCTCGCTGATGTAGGAAATGGCAGACGAGTATGAATGAAAGAAAGAAAAGAAAAATATGTATTTACCCTGGGTAGGAGAGAAAGAATTCAACCTTGGTATTTCCTGTGTGTTGTGGAAGACGACTAAGATGGGGGGCTGGAAACCTCTCCTTCCAGTATATCACTTTTTAGATTATGGAAAAGATGAAGGAGCCAAGAAAGAGGTGCTCATCCTCTTCAGATGCTCAGGGTGGGTTGTCTGAATATGTGTAGATGTAACGAAAAGATGAAGGAGCCAAGAAAGAGGTGCTCATCCTCTTCAAATGCTCAGGGTGGGTTGTCTGAATATGTGTAGATGTAACGAAGATGAGGTGAAAGGAGAGATAGGTAGTATGTTTGAGGATAGGAACATGGATCTTTTGGTTCTGAATGAAACAAAGCTCAAAGGTAAAGGAGAAGAATGGGTTTGGGATTGTTTTAGGGATAAAGTCAGGGGTTATTATAAAGGTGAAATTAGAGGAAGGGGTATCACTTTAGCCAAACCAGGAGTTGTGGGAGTGTATGAAAAAGTGTGTAAGGAAATGAGCTCCAAACTGATGCAGGTAAAATGAAAGTGGACCACAATAGATGGATGCTTATTTATGCTTATGCACCTGGTCATAAGAAAAAAAATGATGAGAGGCAAGTGTTTTGGAGCTGCTGAGTGAATATGTTATCAGTTTTGATGTAAGGGACTGGGTATTAGTGATTGTGATTTAAATGTTAAGATGCGTAATGTGGCAATTAAGGGTATAATTGGGGAGCATGGGGTATTCAGGTTGAGGAGTTGTATGCTAAAAAAGGGCTGGTGACTTGGACATATACAGGTATATTTATGTGACTAGGAAAGAAGGTTAAGTGGGCATTTTTGGATTATATGCTAATTGGAAGGTGTGCAGAGGAGACTCTTGGGTGTGAATGTGATGAGAAGGCAGCTGATGGGATATCATCACCTGGTGGAGGCGAGGGTGAAGATTTGTAGAGGTTTTCGGAAAAGAGGATATGATATAGGTGGAAAAATTTCTATAACCTTTCTACCTTTAAGAGGTGCATTTGAAACACTAGCAGAGCTCTGATTAATTTCATCCCTCATTATTTCTTACTTTTTACCTTTCACACAACATGGTCATGATTGGGACATTTTTACTCATGCCCAATCTGTCACTGTTAAGTGAAAATAAAAAGATTAACACTTTTTCTTCAGTTTGTTAGAATATCATCATTGTTATATATTGTACAATATAGATGAAGAAGAAAAATCTGATTTCAGGACTTACAAAAATCCTTGGAGAATGAGCTCAACAGTGTTATCGAGAAACGTTTGGGATTCTTTGAAGAGGAGAATCTGCCCGTTGCCAGCTGTTTGGCAAGAAGCACTTCATCCTCCTTCACATCTGCACTCACACGTTCACACAGTATAAAAAGAGAGTATGTAGTTTCTCCGTATTTTTGGTATCTAACAAAATCTTTGAGTGCATCATATGAGAAATGCTGACTCCCCACATTCAGGAAAAGTAGTTTATGCAGTTTTTTCACCAGACGTAACCTTTTCTCTCAACATAGTTTAAAATCTAAATGTAAAAGCCATTTTTTAGGAGTATTACTAATGAGATTATAAGCAACCAGGCAAAACTGAATATGTAGAACACAATTGGCAAGAATATGGAGTAAATGAGGAAGAGATTGATGCATGTTAGATGGAGAAGATGATGAATGAACCATGGAAAATACAGAGTTACCTTGTCAACCATGGGGATTACGTTCCATGACCCCATGATTGACAAAATCCGGTTGGTGAAGTACTAGCCTTGTGAAAAATAAGGTGTTAGGGGGCTGACCCTTGAGAGACATACCGCAAGTCCTATTATGAGCTCATGAAAATTGAAGATCAGCATTTTATAACTCAGAAATATATTTATACTACAAAAGTATAAGATTTGGTCTAAAAAACTGCACACAAGAGGAATAAAGATGTAGTACTGTATATAACATAGAACATCACTCCTGAAGCTCTGCTCTTGGCCTCTGTAATCTTGCAAAACAGCCAGCCGACTAAGTCACACAAAGGGTTGCCCTTTTTTTCTTTGTTTCATATTTCTAACTAATTGACACTAAAATGCCTTACTTTGGATGCTAATTTGATTCATCATTAAGACTTGTATATCTGATCCCTCCCCCTATTCCTTGTATAAACTGCCTCCATTTTGCAGTCATCCATCATTTCTATGTTAATATCCACTGGTAACTTCAGATCTTATGTAAGAAAACAACTTCATATGCAAATATAGTGTGATAAATAAATCAGCCGGGAGAAGTATTAAGCAGGTTTGTTGAGGATCTCTCATGGTATTTAGCACTTCAGTTTACGTAGACGTGCTAACCATGTTTTTGCTTTTTTAACAAGCTATATGTTTGTATATCTATTTTGTATTGTTATTTTAATTTCCATCCAAACGGGATGGATCAAATGCATGCTTATTAGATGCTGATATGTAAGCATATTTAGGGCAGACATCTGTTTTAATGTCATTATATCATATATGGTAGAGCTCAAACATCTTTTTCAGGTCAAAACACCCAGGCCAGCTCCCAAGCCGAATGTTTATTGCTCGTCCATCATTACTGAAGGAGCTGCTCACTGTTAACCACATGGAAAGCATATATAATATCTTTGTAGCCATTTTAGTCCTTCTGTTCTTCAACAAAATCTTGGATGAAATCATACATACTGGCAGGTTAGTGCTCATATTTTGCAAGTTGGAATTATACTTAAAATTAGTGGTGTAGCGGTTAGGGTCTCTGACCGTGACGCATTCACGGGCCGCCCAGGGTCGAGCGCATAGGTTCGAATCCTGGTTGCGGCAGTCGGTCCACAGTCATCCCAGCTGTTCATCCACCCTTAGGGCTTGGTCGATGAAATGGATACCTGGCTCAGGCTAGGGTAGATATATATATATACCATTAATGGAATGGCTTTGATTAGGGTCTCAGCTGGCCGTGCCGTCTCAACTAACATAAAAAAAGATAGATAGACTGACAGATAAACAGAAATAACCCCGGGACGCCATCTTATGGGGTTTCAACGTATTTAAAGCTGCTCTGCAATCATTAGCAAGGAAGTGATGGACGTGACTGTACTCCTTTTTCCATTGGCAATGATACAACCTCGCCAAGGAAGTGAGCAGACAACTTAGTTTGGCCAAGACAGTCTAAGAGAGCGTCTCAGATAGCGTTCATCAGTTAGCGACTGTCATAATGGATCATCATAGTTAACGACGGTTTTACCCTCATTGGGCGAGACTGGGGCCCCAGGTGCATGTTGGGCCCGGTAGTTACAACAGGGGCCATCACTGGCTGTATCATAGCTCCCTCATCCATAGCACTCGGTCACAATTAAATGTTACAATGCTGTTGGATGTATTGATGTTCTTGTGTCTATAAAGCTATGTGTTGAGTTGTCTGTGTGTCCTCTGGCTTCCCAGGTCGTGCTGGGGACTAACAACCCTGGCTGAACCCCAGTCTTTTCTTGCAGACTTTAATAAACGTTGAACTGTCTTGTCACCCCAAGGGAATATTGAGGCCATATGTCTTGCGTCAGTCACTGTCTCTACGGAGATCTTATAAAACGCTGAACAGTTCCATGTCTTTCTTTGTACGACGCTGAAGGTTCTTGTATATTGTGTCCTGTTCTTAGGCAGGACTATGGCGGTGTCGTGTGTCGACGTAAGGATCGTGATCAGCCACTTTCTCTCGTCTCTAAGTATTTTCCAAAGCAACTCTCAGTTCTGTGTTATCTTCATCACATGACCTTTTCTTCTGGTATCCGTTCATCTCCCTCTGGCATTTAGCTGCTTAGTTCAGTTCAGTTCATTTGCTTGGTCCTCTCAGCTCGATCTTATCTCTTTCAAGATATTTTTTTCTTCACTATTAGTTTTCTTTCTGCTGGATGACAGAAGTAGTGTCCTGAGGTCCTAATCTTATTTGTAGAAGAGACAGTATAAGAAATCATAACTCGCATCTCATACTCGCCACTCCCTCCGGCGCATTACTAGTCGAGACGAAATAAAATACAATCAAGAAAGAACACCATGTAATACGGTGGGATATACTGCCGGGAAAATTTATATAGAAATTGTGGACGGGAAAAATGTTCTGCAATGAGGTCACCCCAGGTGGAGGATTGAGTGTAAAATGGAAAAAAAAAAAAAGACAATTATGCATTGAAATGTCTGTTTTTCCTTCTTGAGACAGACGTATTTACTGTTTTAGGATATCGCTGAAGTATCTGTCTGGTCTTGATATGAAGGGATTGATGATCTCTACTGCACTGACAGCATCTGGTGGTAATTTATTGGTGGCAATTCATTCCAATGCTCCACAACAGTACAGATGAAAAAAACGTTTGCCCTCGTTGCTGTTACAAATTCCTTTTAATTTCATACCATTATTTCTAGTCATTGTGTCTTTATCTAATGCGACGAATTTTTCTTTTGCTTTGTTGTCGAAATTAATATTCTGTAAACTTCCTTTAGATCCCCTTGGAGAATCATTTTAGATTTCAGTTTTTCTTCATCAGGTTTATTTATGAGTGACTGAATTAGTTTTGTTGCTCTTCCCTGAATTCGTTTTAGTTTTTCTTCATCTTTGATCGTCTGATGAGAATTAAACTATTTTGAATGAGGTCTGACCAAGGCGTTGTCAAGAGCGAGTATTTTAACGTTTGCTTTGTAGCACATATTTTTAACCATGAAACCTAACATTCTGTTGGCTTTATGCAACTAGGTTTTGTTTTTCTTATAATAGGTCGTTACTTATGATCACTCCAAAGTCTTTTCCTTCTGTTTCTTTTAATATTGGTTTACCGAACATTTGATATTCGTGGTTTTATACATCATTACCGGAATGCATTACTTATTCTGCTAAATACTTGTCATATATTTTTTCTAAAGTTGGAGGTTCCAGTCACGGACAAAAGTCCACATCGAGGCCGGGCCTTAACAAGAGGGAAAAATTAGAAAAGAGAATATAAATTCCAAGAATTCTAGAGTGATAAATGTTTCTTTAAAAGGGTCAGGTAATACTTGATAGGAATCTTGTGAGAGGGTAGTTCCAAAATCTTGAGGTGTACAGAAAGAATCGTACATCAAAATGAACCACAACTGAGTTGCCAGCGGCTGTAAAGTAATTATATGACGCAGCAGCTTACCGAGCATTACCTGGTCTAGCTAGTGGAGGGGGCATACTAGCAACCAGATCTCGGAAACAAAAACCAGAAAAATACCTATAGAAAAGGGAAAGTGAACCAACATTACGGTGTAGGGAAAGTAGGTCAAGTTTTGAGGTTAGACTAAAAGAGTTAATAAGATGGACTGCTGTAGACTCGACTCTTTCCTGTAAGTCTGCAGAGCTAGAACCACCCCAGATGTGAGTGCAGTATTCCATTCAAGGATGGAACAGTCCATTGTATCAACGGAGCAACTCTATTCTTTTTTTTTTCTAGCCTAGATGCCAAGGGCAACTGAATGCCTTAATCAAGGCCATCTCAGTAACGCTCTCTCTCTCTCTCTCTCTCTCTCTCTCTCTCTCTCTCTCTCTCTCTATATATATATATATATATATATATATA
>JAYMFT010202882.1:0-11643 GCA_038088735.1 Panulirus argus | reverse complement strand
TCTCTCTCTCTCTCTCTCTCTCTCTCTCTCTCTCTCTCTCTCTCTCTCTCTCTCTCTCTCTCTCTCTCTTCTTTAGACCAAGTTTATCTTCAGATGTTAAGAACTTCCCCCCCCCCTCCTCCCAAGACCAGACTACATCGAAACTATTTTTACTTTTGTTTCACCAAATTTAGACCATTAAGACTGCTTCGACGTCTCTCAGAACTAATTGTCCGGACGCAAAACCCCAATAGGAAGGAAAAAAAAAAAAAAATTGGAAACTAAAAGGAAAAGCAAAATTCTAAAATTTGCCCCCAGCTGACGTCCCCACGAAACAGGATTCTATGTCTCGGTCGACGAGGCATCTGTTGACCCGGTCAACAACAACAGTGGGAAGCACAGTATCTCTCAGTAAGGATCAGGGAGGGTGTGAGGAGGTGCTATCCCCTCCCCCCCCACCCCCCTTCCCCCCCCCCATCTCAGCTGCTTGCAACACACACACCCCCGCCCCTCCCCCCCGCTACAACATTCAGGAATGCGCTGGGAAAAACTTACTTATCTCTCTCAGTTTTGTTATCGCCTCTCTCTCTCTCTCTCTCTCTCTCTCTCTCTCTCTCTCTCTCTGTACCAAGTCTCTCAAACACTCTCTCCCTCTAGCGTCTCTCTCCCTGACATACACCTCACTTCCCAGACCTCTCTAGCGCCCTACTCCTCCGTCTACACCCCTCCCTGGCTTCCCCCAGAGATCCCAGCTCCCCCTGCCGGCCGTGTGCCCACGTCTCCCCCAAAGCGCTGCTCATCCCCCCCCCTCCCCGGCCCAGGGATTCCATACATCACGGAAAATATCCAGCCCTGCCACACTAACGTCCTCCACGACCCACGGCTACACCTGCGTCCGCTACCACCGCATCTCACACATGCGCGAAGGTTACCAGACTCCTTCTAACACCACTGTACACGATAATGTAAACATCATAACGGCAGCAAAAGCTATATCTCGTCGTAAGTAGGTACGTATGCATGTAAGTATGTAGGTAGGTACGTAAGTAGTCCTCTCATACATACGTCCATAATGAAATATTGTACATCTAAAATACAAACAACACCAGTGCAGCAAAAAAAAAACCCTCTCTCTCTCTCTCTCTCTCTCTCAGTATTGTTGCGCCTCAAGACAATAACATTCCTGGAGTTATCACCATGGCTCATCTCTCCCCCTGAGTCTGGGGGAGGCGTCGTATCACATGTGATGGAGGATCCTTGTGGTGGGATTGTGTGGAGGGGGTTCTGGTGGTAGGGTTGTGCAGGGGGTTGTAGTGGAAGGGTTGTGCAGGGGTTGTAGTGGAAGGGTTGTGCAGGGGTTGTAGTGGAAGGGATTGTGCAGGGGGTTGTAGTGGAAGAGTTGTGCAGGGGGTCGAGTAACTAAGACTATACTTCGCAGAAATTCAGGGCTAGCGCGTAATGCTCACCACACCTCTTCTTACTTGATGAGTTATACAACTTTTCTCCGCCACGCTCATCAAATAGCTATCAAACCTACAGCTCATCTGGAAATAACCTAAACCTTATATAAAATTTTCTTTTAAATGTCTCTTATTAGAGAGAGAGAGAGAGAGAGAGAGAGAGAGAGAGAGAGAGAGAGAGAGAGAGAGAAGTAAATCTACACGGCATCCAGCAGGAACCCGTTATATCTGGCTGTTTCTTTGGGTCAAAATATGGGAGGTCAACATGGGGCGGGGGTAGAGGAAGGGAGTTCAACTCCTGGCAAGAACCCACCATCAGGAGGTTCGGAACAGCAGTGTTTACATGCAAAAGTTCGGTCTACCAGAAGAACTATCGAGAAGCTTCTCCAACTTCTGGGGAGGTTTGGCGTCTAAACAGACACACATCCACACAGCCTTTTTGACTATAGCCCCAACAGGTCCCTTGTCTACGACAGACATGAACCTAGGCCTTGTAATCCCAATCACAAACAAAATCACTTCAGTTTTCTGCATAATCACAGATTAAATTCCTTAATTCTTTTCTGTGTTCCTCTGGGCCGGATACGCCAGCGGCGGCGGCAACCAATAACTCAACACCTGTAACCCTCTAGCGAGGCAGCATCCGCTGGGCCGGACGACTGACCCTCCGAGGAAAGGGCCTCTCTTACCTCCTTCCTCTCCTCGTATTTTGTGTTAAGCAATACTACAGGAGGGGAGGATTTCCAACCTCTCTCGCTTTCGCCCCTCTCTGGACGCCTTTCACGATACACAGGAGACGCGTGGACTGTGTTCCCTCTCCCCTGCCCCTTATATAGCCATTGTCTATGGTCAACTTCGCTCTTGAAGGGAGGTGTGTGCAGCCCCCCCCCCCCTACACCTTTCTCGGGTGTACAAACAGCAGTGGTCCCTGTTGGTGACTAGGTCTTGTCTGCCAGACCAGAAAACACAAAGCTCAACACGGTGAGAGGCAGTAGTTCTGGCTCCTGGCGACAACGCCCCTCCTAAAAAACAATCTATAAAAAATGTACCTTACAATACAGTAACTTTCCCAACATATGCATCAAGTTCTGGCAGGGCTAAATTTGGTCATACATTTTTTTTTCCTACTGTAACCTAACAACTGTTACTTCTACCGCAGTACACCACATGAACGGAAAGTGGCGCCAGTCGACATAGGTTACCTGTGTGGCGGTTTGTGTAGTGTCTTGGGTGAGCTGGTGGCCAGCGGGGGCTCCTCAGTGCCCACATGTGTACACATGTGCACTGGCGGTCTCTCCACGGCGACGGAGGATGTGCGTGCGTGTGTACACTCCCGCACAGCCTGCCAACTGTCCGCCACGGAGGTGCGCACACGCGTGTCTCCGGGGACGTCTGCGACTCCATCAGGAGAGGTGTTGTGGGCGTGGGTCAGGTGTGGCGCGGCTGTGCCCACGTCTGGCGGGAGGGAGTGGGTGCCCGGGGCGGCAGGGTCGTGTGTGAGGGCCATGGCTGGTACACCCGTCGTCGTCTCCAGCACTCCCGGCCCGGACTGAGACCTCTGTAGGGCCTGGTGGTGCTCGGCTGGCGTGGCCCTCCTCCGCTGGGGCCGTGCTGCCGCCTCCGTCCCACCCGCCGTGGCAGCCGACCCTTCGTGTGCCTCGCTCGTGGAGACGGGCGGACGACGGCCGGGGATTTTGTGTCCCTCGGCCGCAGAAGGAGCCTTCCCTCTGGCAACCACGGGAGGCTCCTCCGACCCTTCCCTGCTGTTCGGCGTCGGTCTTGTGGCAGTTCCAGCGGCGCTCCTGACCTCAACCTGTCCGTAGAGAGGGTTGTCCACCAGCAGCGCCCAGGCTGACCTGCCCAGGTTGTGCTGGAAGGCGGTGGCACTGGCGGGCGCGCCCCGCAGGGCAGACGTCCCCAGCATGGGGAAGCTAACGCGCTGGTGCCGCGATGACCTGCCACGTCTGCGGTCACTTCTGGGGGCTGGACTGCACGAAATGACACTACAACCCACTGTTGTAGGTGGAGGGGCTCCTGGTTGTGGGTGTGAGGCTGGTGCATGTGGTTGTGGAGGCACTGGTTGTGGGTGCGGAGACCTCAATCTCTGCACCATCCCAGCAAGCCGCATCTTCTTCCAGAGAACCTGCTGGAAATCATCGTCTAAGTATACCCCTGGAACAGCGAGCTTCGACTGATGATGTTCCGGTACATCGGTGTTACGAGTAACGCCTCCGCCTGACTGGATGGGTCCAGCCTGGAGTACGGAGGTTACAGGAAAAGAATCCGATCTCTTGTGACTTGGTGCCTGGAATTCCAGACCACCACGTCGGGTACCATGAGAGATTTTACTCAGTGCGCAGACGGGAACTCCAGGATGCAACCTGGCAACAGTTCCTGGCGACCCGTCTCCCACCGGGAGTCTGACGCGTCCAACTTCTTTTGAGGCAGAAACAAGATTTCCGGCCGTGGCTTTCTCCTGCGGACGCTGTTCCCTGCTGCTTTCTTTTATCATCTGCCTCCATTCCATTTTCCGCGCAATATCAGCACCATCCACACACACGGTGAGGACGTGCTGTGCGGCACTGCCCTGGTTCACGAAGCAGGACGCAGACCGTGCCACGGTATCTCCTGCTGGAGCCGCCCCAGCTCCGGCTACAGCAAGGGTAGCCGCAGCACTCCAGCAGGGGTCTAGCTTGGGCTGGATTCTGCAGCTCCTCTTGGGCTTCGGGGGCGCCACTTTAGGTCGGGGGAACCCGGGCCCGGCAGATGGCGGCTTCCCGAGCACAGCTGACGGTCGATGTCGCGTTCCGGCTGACGCCTGTGTGCTGACGGCTTCGCGAGAGGCCATGTCAGCACCTGGCTGACCTGCCCTGCCACGACCATCAGTTGGCTGTCGTGCGTCACCAGCTGGTCGTGTTACTGGCCCACTTTCCTGTGTTACAACATCAGGCGGTCGTGCTACTGTCCCACCTGCTTGTGTTATAGCACCAGTTGGTCGTGTTACTGTCCCAACTGCTTGTGTTACAACATCAGGTGGTCGTGTTACTGGCCCACTTGCCTGCGTTACCACAACAGATTCTCGTGTTACTGGCCCACTTGCCCGTGTCACGGCACCAGGTGGTCGTGTTATAGGCCGACCTGCCTGTCTTAGAGAGATGAACGGTAACGTTACGGTGCCGTTAGCCTGTGTTACAGGAGCACAGAGATGTAGTAACGGCCCAGCTGTTTCCATTACAGCAGCTAATGAGAGTCTGGCCGCGACGGGCAGATGTGTTACAGGCCTTGTGGTCTGTTATCGCTAACCCCCTGGGACCTGCGTTGAGGCGTCTGCCGCGGTGCGGGCCACCTACCGTCCACAGGTGGTGGCGTCTCACTCGACGGTCGCGTGAGGGCGCCTGGCGTGTTGCACAAACATCGGCGTTGGTCGAACGCCGCACATGACGGACAGACGGACGCCTCACGAGTCTGTTTACGACCGGAAGGTGACGCCCGGGTTACCAGGGGACGACTTATAGCTGAACTGGATTGATGGACGGCGGTACGGGGCTGGAGGAAGAATGTGGGCACAGTTGAGGGACGGAGATTGATGGAATGCTGAAGAACGTACATGGGAGGCGATCGAAGAGCGTTGCGATGATTGATGGTTGAGAGAGAGGCGCCTGTAGAGAATGCAACGGATGAAGTCAGACGAGACACTGGGGAAGGAAGGGTGAGGTGAGGCACAGGGGGTCGGCTGAGGACCGGAGACGGCAGGAGAGGAAGTGCACGGGGAGTCCCAGCAAGCTAGCCTCACTCCCTCACCTTACCGAACCGGCCATGTACTGTGCTGGAGGCAGGTGTGTGAGGCATGAGTAGGGCAGGTGAAGGTGGTGGGGGCAGGTCTGGGTGGTGTGGTGTGAGGGGAGGTATGAGGTGTCTGGGGTCTGGGAAGCAGGTGTGGGACAGGTGAGGGGATGGAAGGAGAGGCTTCCACAGGGCAGGCGGCACACACCTCAGACAGCTATTATAATACAGGACACGACGGCGTCTACAACACCGGCGCACAATCCGTGGCAGACCACAACACCACTACACTGGACGTAAATACTCTTACAAACTTAAATCGTAAGTAAAGAGAAACATCAACACATCAACATGCCCAGGAATGATGGACGGTATCCTTATGCGTAAATTTCTCTGTCTCAAGTATTACAATACACGTAGGACTTATTCCAGCAACAAATGTTTTACTGCAAACGGGAGCATTCGGGTACAGAAGACAGGCTTACGGTAAGCCTCGTAAGGGTACACGACAGTCATCAACCCAACAACTGTTTTACCACAAAACCTGGTTTAAGTCAGGATATCAAACCACAGTTGCCTATCATTCTCACGTCCGGTGTACCAGACCTAAGACAATAACTACAACGTCCACAGCACTCCACTGGCAGTGTCACTTACCAACACGATCGTCTTTAACCTGTCTACCTACAATACATATATGTAAATATGTATGTAAATATGTGTGTGTGTGTGTGTGTGTGTGTGGCCAGGTACTCTGGCGATCGAGGAAGAAGCAGGAACATGGGTTGGCTGCCAGAACTGACCTTGTATCTGGTGCCCCCTGCCTCATCCTTCATTGTGGTGAACCTACAGCCCAGAGGAATGTAAACAACACACCCTCCACTCTAGCTAGTGGGCTCCTCACCTATCCCACACTTCACTACCGGCCACATACACTCCCATCTACACTACTGGCACACACACACCATCATCACTATCAGTAAGCAGCAACACCGCTTCCCACCATCACAGAAACACTTCATGAACAAGGACAATATACGGCAAGACTCTGGTGACAATATGGCCAGGGAAACAACCCATCTATTTGTAACAACTCCTTATTCTCTATCTCGCACAATAATATAATAATGATACTAAATAAAGACAAAATTATCAAATTTGCGAAAAAATAATTTGCTAAACGAGAAACAAAACGAGAGATAAACTGGCGCGCGAAAACCCTACAAACAGTCAAACAACAGCATAGAGAAGATACGGAAGGGGTGATCACGTTGGATGTGGTGCGGGCGGGCGACACAGTTTATCACTTGCACGGGAGTTGTGGCAGACTTGGCCGCCGTGGAGGGCGAGCGACCATCCCAAACAATACTTCCACAACAACAATGACGCCTTCCACTCACTTCCTACACTCAACGACACACTTGATACACAAAACGAATTCTTTTCACTCACTTTGCATCTAAAACCCCCACTTCACAAATTCGCCATTTTTCTGGACTATATTTTCTTCATATTCTCTTCGTACTTTGCTTTGTTCACAATGTCGAGTAAAAATGTTTCGGTTATGCGAATTCCCAGCATTTGGCAGGAGAGTTTCCACATCTTATTCTCAATTATAAAAAGTTCTTTCACATCCCATTGCTTTTCATAACACTTCCATGTCCGGAGAAAAAGTCTTTACCCCTACACATATATAATTTGCACTGAACACCTTCCGAGTTTTGCCGACAATTACGAGGCGTAAGAATTCGCTACAGAAGGCTGGAGTGCCAGCCGGACCCCGGCTCCTCAGCACACACTACTAACACTGACACCCAATACCTGTAAGAACACATCAGCAACACCTATAAACACACACACAAACACACACACACACACACACGTACATACACACAGAGAGCCGGCCGTGTACACACCTTGTACGGGCCAGAACACTGGGTTTCGTCGCGTACCACAGTGTTTCGTGCGGTCCCCCTTGGTGTGGGGGTTGGCCAAATGTATATATTCGTTCGGGGATCCCAAACGGCGTGGGGAACGCCGGGGAATGGTTATTAGCATGGGGGGGAGGGGGGGGCGGCAGGTGAGATGCTGGTACGATGGTGGTCGTGATGAGAGAGAGAGAGAGAGAGAGAGAGAGAGAGAGAGAGAGAGAGAGAGCAGACAACAGATCCACAAACAGAGTGACAGCACAGCAAACAAAGACGGAAGAGAAAGACAGCAAGTGGTACACAACAGACAGACACAGACACACAGTGAAGGAAATAGCAAGACAAATATATAAAGACAGGAATACAACCTATGAAACAGAGAGCAACAGGTGCAGAAGGGAAGGAAAAGAGCAACTAACAGACACAGCAACGGGACTTCAAGACGACAGGGAGGGAGGGAGACACAGACAGACACAGGTAAGGAGAGAGACAGTGTATTGATCAGGATCACACCAGCCACACAGGAAGTACTGAACTAAGGACGAGGGGGGGGGGCGGCTCTGTCGGTGGATGGGGGGAGGGGGGTTCAGGAATGTCTTGCAGGCCACACCTGTCTTAATTATGGCCACTCTTATTATACTCTCTTTATCGCCTTCCTCTCTCCCGCGCGCGTGTGTGTGTGTGTGTGTGTGTGTGTGTATATGAATGTATCTCTATTCAAATGTTCGTACGTTCATGATTCTATCGACTCACTCATTCCCTCTACCTAATTACCTCTTTCTTACTCTCTCTCACTATGTATTTCTCTACTGCTCTCTCTACCACTCTCTCTATGTCTCTAGCTATACTCATCTTCTATAAAACACCATAAACACAGCTGGCTCTTTTCAGGTAGTCAGTAAAACCAAATCTTCAACTATCTCAACAAATCTGCGAACCAGATAATACTGTATTTCCCTATACTAAGGTCTATTTCACTTAATATCTTAATTCTTTTCTTCAAAATTTTATTAAAACAAGTGATCGTTCAACTGCATCTAAATAACAAACACACTAATAAAAGAAGTAATACAACAGTGATAAAACAATAAAAAAGAATCATCAATAACTACATGCTGGCACACCTGCCATAACGGAGCAATCAATAAGCATAATGATACATCAATGTACACGACGTAAGATACACCTGGGGCAAGAACTCCTCACGTGCCATCCCTGTGTCGCTCAGGACGACACTTGGGCAAGAACTCCTCCTTCCTGTGTGGCTCAGGAAATTATTCGCATGTTCTTTCAAAAATTAAAGGGACCACCCTTCATCCAGAAGAGCACTGTCTTCCCTCTGAATCACATTACAACTGGTCACGTGATCACCATAATGAAAACACCACTAGCAACAAGTAGTCTTACAAACATCAAATGTATCTGTAAAATTTTCCCTCGAGACCAAAGTGTCTTTACGTAATAGACAAAAACAGTTCACGTTTCCCTGGTAAGTGTTTTACACCTTCCAAAAAGAATGTACACCACAATCCTTTGCCTAAAGACCTTTAGAATTCCCAATTCCAGAATGCTCGGCCAAGTGCACAAGATGAATAATAACAGGTACAACCGTGTCGCAAGATTTCCACACGTCACACATTCAAGAAGGGTGTCCGTTCCTTTCATACACACTGCTCCCTACCCAGTTCTGCAGGGCAAACCCGTCATGATTTGCCTCTCTCGAGGCGTAGAGGTAACTCTGAACATGCGTAAACATAAGAGTTCCCAAGCAGGAAATACGGAGAGGCTATCCAGCGTGACCCTAGGACCGCGGCTGATTCGAGTGAGCTCCACAAGGCCCGATCTGACGACCTCTTCCGTTTGTCATGCCTCACGTTCCCCAGGTCTATGTACTGCGGCTCACGACACAGAAGTATACGGTACACAGAACTTATCATCACTGGCCCGTGAGGTGAGACCATCCGTATTCGAATGGCTAGCATCTTGCTAGAGCTCCTCAGAAATTCAAAGCCTTCTTTTCTTGCAAAAATATGATCCGTATTAACCAAAATATTGCTCTATATTACTGCGGAGAATTTCCTTCGGGACACTGACCTGCCAGAACAATGTCCTCTCATTACAGCAAGAGTTTCCTGAACCGCAAGTGTACAGTTAAACTTTCCCTTCCCCTGCTGTTTGTGTGTGAGGAGTTGCCTCATGCTGCCTCACCCCGGGGTATGGCAGTGAGGCACAAATCCATCCTCACAAACACAGGGCAACGCGCCTCCTGCCTCATAGAATCCCGGGCATCAGCCAGCACAGTTTCTAAACAGAAAATGTAAACAAACGGTCGGAGTGAGACCCGAAGGAAGACCAACCGTGACAATTAGGAATGGAGATGGGAGTCGCGCCTGCATATGGATACAGAAAAGAAACTATAGAGAACTTGGAATAGATAGAAGAAACACGTAAAAATACGAAAACCCAAGAGAAAACGCTAGAGAACTGGGAATAACAGTTGTCAAATACACATGAAAACCAAGAGAAGCGTGAACGACATGGAGGAGTTAATATTTGTTCAAACCCCAGAGAGAACATGGTCGAGGACGAGAGAGAACTGCAACAGCCGGCTGAATAACAAGAGCACGGAGAGGCTGCCAGTAATTATGTGGGGCAGGTCTGCCGGTGTATACACCTGAGCACTACATAATTGTATGTATACCTGACTGACGGGTGTTTACACGGCCTACAAACACCTGGCCTACACGTACCTACACCACCCAGGATGTTTGTGCTTTGACCTGACCTCACAGCACACTAACACACTTACCTAGAATTTAAAAAAAGAACGCTCTGATAACGCGTACCACGCTGCAGTGAACAGTCGCCCAACATGGAAAGGTCTTTGGTATTGTGAGCTGGGCCCAGGACACTGACCAGGTTAGGTGCTGTACTCTCTGCTGTTATCACAGTAAGGTCTTCTGGTGTCTCCATCTCATTCACCTTTCCAGTCCATACAATTACCTCCAGCACTTGCAGTCTACCACGTACCTCATAGACTTCCAGTCTCTCAGATCAACACCCTCCCCGCTACCCACCCCTTCCTCTACTACTAATCTCCCCAGACCATAGAGTCCCAGCCTACACCGTGACCTGTCGATCGCTCAGTCTGCCCATCTATCTTTAACTATCCTCCCCCCCCCTCCCTCCATTCCAGCTACATCAAGATGACACTGTTCTCCCAACCATATACACACTGCCACCTTGTCACTCCCCACCTCCGGCAAGCCCAAGCAAGACGCAGGCGGCCTCTCCAGCCACCCCGGAGAACTCGTCATCTCCCCAGCCGGTGGGGTAACGGGGCCCGGACCGCAGCTGGCCACACCGCCTTCATTAGCTTCGCCAAAACGAAATTACACGAGAGCTGCCGGAGGTGGTCCCCCCCTCCCCTGGGGTGGCCTGAACCTTTGACCTCCAGAGATGACCTTCTGACCTGATGAACATTGCACTTTCAGGTCAACGAGTTCAATGAAACCCCAAGATTTGAACGAGAAAATCCGACGCAGAAGGGTAGATGGCTGGTCACAGTGCATCACTCTCCCCTCCCCACCCCAGACATAACCCAAGAGATTTACGTATAATCTTCACCCCAGAGAGTCGTCAGCGTCTCGCTGCCCTTCTCTCTGCCTCACGACGTGTAACTTCCCCTCACACGTGTCACTCCTCCGTTCCTGAGGGCACCACGTGAGGCCAGCACTTGCTCCTGGGAACACGTGGTACAGCACGTTCACTGGTCAAGGATACCTTAACGAAGGAACCTAATAAGACGTTCTCCTCCCTTGGGCAGTAAACTCACAGCCGCTCACCACGACGCTCACTGCGCGTTCCCTGCCACGCCGCGTGGAGTGCCGCCTGGCGGGCGCTCCGGCGGGAACGAACAGCCTGGTGGATAGTAGCAAGAGAAAGGGGGGAGAGGGGGGATACATGTGACTTTGGGGGAAAGCCGAGTCGTGAGGGCGTCTCTCATCCACCGTCACCACTCTCATTAAACAAATATAAAGCCTCTGACTTCAGGTCATTCAATATTAATTCAATTTTCTTATTTTTTTTCTGGAAGTCTTATTTCACTAATAATTACAAAACAAGTCAAAAGAATTGTTTAGTACTACTCAATGATTTTCACCAGTGCGTAATGTATAATGTGCTCAAAGCTAAAGTTGTGAGCGTTCATATTACAACAGTAATAACTACGATGTCCTTTTATATCATAAGGACGCTAAGTTGTCAAGGTTCATGTTCCCATATTTCTCTATCTCTGGGGGTCGTTTATATTTCTAACTATTATGCTAAAAGGCTCACGTTCCACTGCTTCTCTACTTTTTGTGTTTTTGATATCAAAGACTGACTACAACTCCTACGACTAATAACCCAGTGTTAAATCACTATATATATATATATATATATATATATATATATATATATATATATATATATATATATATATATATATATAT
>JAYMFT010202881.1:0-25531 GCA_038088735.1 Panulirus argus | reverse complement strand
TCTCTCTCTCTCTCTCTCTCTCTCTCTCTCTCTCTCTCTCTCTCTCTCTCTCTCTCTCTCTCTCTCTCTCAGATTTTTCTGTTTTGAGAGGAGGAGGAGGAGGAGGAGGAAGAGAAGCTCTTGGTAAACACACAAGACATAGTTTTTCTACACCCATAACCGGTGGCGCACGGGCTTATCCCAGCGAATCACAAGGTCTGCCTTAATCACCAGTATGCCTTAAGTGGGTAAGTTCATTAAGGCTTCCCTAGTCGCCCCAGTTGCATAAGTCACTTATGGAGCGTAAAGCAATTACCTTAATTACACGTTCATAAGTTATACCTGTGTTATAAGCGGAAATAGGAAATTGTATTTCATAGTAAGTAAAGTCTTTTTTTTGTGCAGGTGAGTTACTGCAAGCGAGTTAGTGTCAGACTGAACCCTGGAGGAACGATACTCACTTGGCTTCTTTTGTTTTTGTATTTTGACAGTGATATTATTGGAGGGGAGAACTTTACGCTCCCTGCTCCCGACTCTCATAGTCGCCATCTACGAAACGCTGACGATGCATTGATGGCATTCTTCTATCCCCTGTCGCCGTGATATCTATATATATATATATATATATATATATATATAATCTGTTTTGTGAATAGATTTATAATTTTCTTCTATTTCAACACAAAACGAGACCTATCTAAAGAACACAAGTCGTACAACGGGAAAGAAAAGTTTCTGAGGCTGTCCTTCAGGGACAGTAGTGAATGTTTAATCTCAAAGGTTAAGTGACTTTTCTCATGCTGAAACGAAACCAGGATTTTTGTCAACATGTTGAAATTTACTCAACTTTATTTTATTTTTTTTTTTTAAACCAACACACAGATTAAGGCAATTTCTCCGGCACACATTCGCGCGTACATTTTTTTTTTTGTTATGGACATGATAAAATCAAACTGGTTTTGACAGCAATTGGGAACAAACTGGTATTCCTAACTTAGTTGCCGTTAATCTTACACGAAATTTGTACTGACGGATAGTTCGTAAGTTTGAGAGTCGAGACTCATCGTGTTGTGGGTGGCTGGTGTGTGTGGAGGAAGAGGACTGTGAGGGGTAGCGAGAGGTCTGTGACCTGTTTGAGAAAGAGGGGGAGGGAGGAGTGGGAGTGGGTGGGGCAGCTGGGTGAGACAGACTAGAGGAGGTTGTGAATGGGGTGTGGGAAGAAGAGAGATAGATAGATAGATAGATAGAGAGAGAGAGAGAGAGAGAGAGAGAGAGAATGGGAAAAGTGAGTGGTGTATCAGGAGGTTATGCTAAAGCTGCGAGAGAGGTAAAAACTGTGAGAAAGGTGAGTGTGTGCGAAAGAAGTATGACGTGTAAAGTGTGTGCGAGAGGACGAGGTTGTAAAAAGATGAGTGTGAGATGTGCTCGAAGGAGTCAGAGAGATTTAAGACGAAGTGGAAGAAGTGGAGAGAGAGAGAGAGAGGTGACAGGTGCCTGAGAGAAAGGTCTGAGAAAGAGAGAAAAATTGAGGAGAATATAAAAGAAAAGCAGTGAGAGTGAAATTCGTATTAGTGCAAGAGTGACAGGTGCTTTAGGTAGCGGAAGAAATTGTTGAACGAGCGAGCGAGCGAGAGAGAGAGAGAGAGAGAGAGAGAGATGGGATGAAAGGTGTACGTAAGGGTGTGAAGGAGAGCTGTCTTGGATCGTGGAGGGAACATAACAGATGTGGGAGGAAGGGAGGACGTGTGATGATGGTGCTAGGACAAAATCTTGCCGTGAACTGACAGGTCCAAGTCTCTCTTTTGCTATCTTCTGGAGTTATCTTCCTTCCTCGGTCTCAGCTTTTCTTTCTTTTGACCTTCATTTTTTTTTTCTTTCTTCTCCCCTTTGCGGTGAGTGGTCCATCCCTAGCCCCGCCTCATGGCAAAATCTCATTGTGGGTAGGCAGTTTCTCTCCCTCCTTCTCTTTGTTTATCTCAATTCCTCGGCGTCATCCTGCCTTAACTCTCTTGTCTCTCATCGTCTCCCTCACGTCATCTCTTCCCATCATTACATGTGGCTCTGAGGGATGCCGGAAGAAATCTCATGACTATTAATGTCCTCCTCGCCACCACGAGGACCCATAAGTCGAACAAAGCCGAGAAAGTTTCATCATATGAAGGCTTTATATGCTTCCCCGTCACGGGCTAGATGATTTGCGCGAATATCTTGTTTTCGTTTACTGTAGATGAAGTTGTATAAACTCAGCTATCTAATGTAGTTGGCTTAGTTACTGTTGGTGGGCATTGAAAGATAACTGCTTTAATCTGGAGGACTCGAACTTTTGTTGGAACATTCTGTCTGGAACCGCTGACTCCGTAAAATCTGAACTTGTCCAGGAGGCTCGCAGGAACTTGGCAGGGTCGACAAAGATCACGGGGTGGTGGACTAGAGCCTTCCACAACAACCAAGAGCTTTCGGTGAAGATAATAAGGCTCTGAAGACTTCGAGGAGCTCAGTTTTGTTGGTCAGGTGCAATGGAGAAAATGTGTTGGTGGTGGTGGTGGAGAACGATACTGCTGTATTCCTTTCCCTGGAACTCTTCTCAGTGATGTTTTTCAGTGTAGATATTTTTTTTTCTTTAATCTGATCCATATTTTTTAGCATAGAGACTGACACAGTCTTTTAGAATGAAATAACACAAAAGGAAAAAGCCATGTGGATGTGAATACAGCGATCACACGCGAGACATACGAGCCTGCCGGCTGACCTTTGTGTCTGCAGCTCGGCCAAGCCTCTATCCTGGTCCCCAGAGGTTGGCGGCGGAGGCTCGGATTTCCTTCATGAGTGGAAACCAAGATGAAATTTATATTGCATTACCATGTCTCTGCCAGGCTGCACCTAGTCGCCCGCCTCTCTCCTCCCCTCCTCATTCTCTCTTCCTGTCTCCCTCCTCTCTCTCTGCTGATCTTTCTTTTTCCATTCTCCCTTTCCCTTCCACTGCTCTGTCATTTTCATGCACCTGCTTCCCGTCCCTCAACCTACCATTTTTCTTCCATCTTTTACTGCATCATTCAAGTTCCCCTGTCCATGTCTTCCAGTTTCCCCTTTCTCCTCTTCTAATTTCTTCCATTCTGTCACCTCTTTTATATAAATATATATCTGTTTGTATCTATTTCTTTTCTGTCTCTAATATTCCTGTCTCTTTCTGTATATATTTATCTTTCCCCATTTTTTTTATTTTTTCTCTACCATCTCTCTACTTATCCCTGTCATTTCATCATCTCTCGTATTCTTACTCTCTCTCTCTCTCTCTCTCTCTCTTTCTCTCTCTCTCTCGTTATTATCTGTCTCTCCTATGTCGCATCCACTGTTCCCCACTGTCACGCCTCATCTCCTTCCCTTAACACCCGAGGCTTTGCCGGGATGCCGGGGAGAATCTCATGAGTATTAATGTCTTCCTCGCCGTCACGACGACCCCGTGAGCCGGGCAGAGCCGAGCCCGCTTCAGATTGAAAACAACACAAGACTTCCATCACAAATTAAGAAGTGATACGTAGATTTCTTGAGCCCCGTTACACACGGATTTACATGAACTCGGCCATCCAGAAAGCATTGTTAATGAACATATTATAAACAAATTAGTTACGGCTGATAAAGAGGGGAAAAAAGAAAATAGCGTGGAAGAAAGCAGCTTTGAATTCGGCGACTCCGACCTTGGGAAGCGTTTGTGTGGGAGAGCTCGTGTCGTCGTAGTCTTTCGCGTGAGATATTTTTCTTAGCCCCTTGGAGCTTGGCGTGGTCTCCGCAGAGCCTCACAGAATCCGAACGACTGGAATAAGGTTTATACCCCCCTACGGAGCCATAAGTAAAGCTGATAAGACACTGAAGGGGCTTTGCTCGGCTCAGTCTATCAATGATAGGATAATGGAGGTGATGTGTGTGTGTGTGTGTGTGTGTGTGTGTGTGTTTGGGTTGGTTGGTGGGGAAGGAAGGCCTTTCGCCTTTATTGTACGTGGATATATATATATATATATATATATATATATATATATATTTGTTTTATTATGGGAAGCTATAACTGATATTTTCCCAGGTCTCAGTACGTAATGAAATGGTGAAGCATTGTAAATCTCAAGTTTAAGATTTACAGACATCAAACTATGTGTATTGTATCACATCACGTTGTAAAACTTTGAAATGCACTTTTGTTCTGCTAGGGTGCAGTAATGTTATCAAAGCCAAGGCTCGATTTATTCTTGCTTCGGCAACAGAATCAAGTTTGCTTCACGTTTGGATACGGAGTTGAAATATATGCCGATATCTGTCGAGGCGCATTTAGAACACCATCTACACAGAGTCGCCTTCTCCTTTCCTGTTGCTCTTCCTTCTTTATTCTCTTTCATTTCCTCCATCGTTCATTCCTTTCCTTTAGTCCCCTTCCTTCGGTGGGGCGTGTCGAGCCCTTTGAGGTATTTAGTCGGCATCGGTAATGGAATTCTCCAGAGCCTCATGACGCCGACGCAAAGCTTCAAAGCGCCCTGAAAGCTGGCTAAGAGCTTTAGAAAAATGCGCAGAGCTTCTAGTGTAGACTTTGAACAGGATCTGCAGTGATTTTGTGTATCGATCATGTGATGTGTAGAAGGCGAAAAGGGAGGATTTTATTCGCCCTAGTGTGGAATACTGCTCACATATCTCGTTTTTCGTCCACCTCCCTATTAGTGAGTGAAGTCGAATTCCTTCCGTCTCATTTTGGTTCTCCTTTTCGACCATCACTTTCAGTACGCCATGACGTTGCTACTGTCTCTCTGTTCTACAGGTATCATTATTGGTCGCTACCATGTTTTGCTTTCCTTCGGTCTCTTTATTTCTTCTTTACCTAACTTTCTATCGTCTTCCATCCGTTTGTCTCTTTCTTTCTTACTCTTATACTTACTTCCTCTCTTTCTGTGTCCCTTAACTCTCTTCCTACCACGGCGATCTGTCTTTCACGTCCCTCTGTATCCGAGGCTTTGCGGGGGATGTCAGGGGAAATCTCGTGACTCTTATTAATGTCTTCCTCGCTGCCACAACGACTTTGAGTCGAAAGATACTGATCAGCTTGCGAACCCTCCCAAAAGAGACTTATCTTACTTTTTTCATAACTGTTGAAATATGAGATGCGCTTATCCATTTCTAACGTCCGTGTGAATCTGGAGGAATTGGACCTTCGAAATTATGGCTAATGAAGTGACGGTAGCCGAATCTGTTACCCTCGACTGGAAACCTAGACGGATCCACCCTCGTTTGGACGACTCAGATCCTTTGATGCGTTTTGGCTGGAATCACCGCTGCTTTCCGTTTGAGCTGTCCTGCAGCTTTGCAAAGCCTGATGGAGTCAACACAGAGCTTCAGAGATCTCTAGGAACTGAAAGGGAAGAGCTTACAGCTCCGCTCATAGCTTCAAATGAAGCTCACGAGACACCGTAGGGGCTCTGTTAGTGTTCATTTTGTTGATCGCTGGAAGATGGATGTGATCTTTTATGTAGATTTTCGTGTATAATATCTTTCGTTTTATACTAAGAATTGTTATTATTATAAGACGCGATATTCAGTTTTCTTTATGATTCTGTATCAAAAACTTGCAAATGGCCAGGCGGTGTATATCACAGCCAGAGGATAATGCATAAAACTTTGTCGTAAAAATTATTGCAGACTGTAAGATCCTAAACTTGATGGTAGCTTGGCAGGTCTCCAGCCTCTGGCAGCTATACCCGCGTTTCTGTTGAGAGTGAGTACCAAACTGAAGGTTTTACAGTTAGCAGCATTACCAGCCTTGGCCAGGGACGCCTCTGCCCATTTTCCCCTCTCTCTCTCTTGCTTCCACATTCCAGAATATCACAGCTTTGCTTAACCACTGGCTTTAAAGAAAAAAAAAAGAAAATATTGGACGATTAAGATCTGTAAGATTGCATGGGTGTACATGTCATCGGCCAGCCAAATAGCACTGATAAACGAAGCAGTTTCAGCATAACTCAAATTATCCGAATCCTTTTTGACTGGGGGTCATTTGCAGCCTTCTCTGTGAGCTGTTTTGAAGATTTACCACGTCTGATAGGGTCGACGCACAGCCCTAAAATCTGTGTAGCCGGACTATAGCTTTTGTGGCTCAGCGCCGGGTTTAATACAGAGCTGACGAGGCACCGGAAGGGGTTTTACGGCGCCGTGTGTATTCGTTTGGGAGTAATGGACGAGATATGGAAAAAGGTGAATTGTTTGCGTGCGACTACGTGATTTTTTTTTTTTACTGATTCATTTTTTAATCCATTTACTTTCGTGAAGATGGTAACGTTTCACTGCTATCAAGATTTGTGGGTATATAAAATAAGGTATGGTTTTGTCCATCAGAAGAGAACGATGATATAGTGTTTTGGCGGGTGCATCATGGAAGTCTTTAAGAAGACCCTGAGATAACTTCTTGTATCTGTTCTTAAAACAACCTGGTTTTCGCCTCACACAACTCTGTTTGGCTTTCCTTCTACCGTTAAAAGCTTGTGTGTGTTCATCTCGGGTAACCATCTAGTGGGACTTCGATGTCTCTCGACAGCTCTTCCAAACCCAGGCATAGTTGGGACGACCCACCAGCTGCCGCTTCCCTACACCCTTCATGTTCCTTCCACTGTTATTAATTTCTTAACTTCTTTAATTCTCATCTTCTCTCCACAGCCCTATTCTCTGTCCTCCATTTCCTTCCTTCCCCGTCATTTCCACTGTTTCGTTCGTCTGCCTTTCCTTCTTTCACTCCTTTCGCCTCCGGATTTTCATCTTAATCTCCTTTCCTTCTGTTTTTTTTTTTCCTTCCTTTTATGATTTTCCCCATCGCTCCGTCTCTCCCAATCCCCTTTGATCCGCTTCCCTCCTGTCAGTCCTCTCTCTCTCACAGTCTTGTATTTTCTTCGTTATTGCCTTCCTTTCTTTTCCTTCTGTTTTCTCGCTTTCTTATTCTTTCTACTTTTTCACTCCCTTAACTCCTCTCTCTCTCTCTCTCTCTCTCTCTCTCTCTCTTTCATGTATATATCTTTTCTTATATCCTCCCTTTTCTCTCTTCTTCCTCCCAAGTTCTTCCTCTTCTTCCCTCCCTCTCCTCCCACTGCCTCAGATCTCCCTCCCTCACGATGTCTGGGGAGTAAACATAAGACCTCACGCAGTCACTCACAAGGGTAAAACAACACTGAGAGCGTACACACAGATCTTTTTACAAGAGCGAACACGATCCTTTAAGAGCTTACGTTCCCCCGGGAGGGCTACAGGCAATCGCATTTCATTTGTTTTTTGGAAACGTCGTTTTCTGGGAGAGGGTTCTCGGTCATCTTGGTGAATCCGAGCACGTTTTGCTGGGAGCCTAATGCTGGATATGTGGTGAACTCAGTCGTCTGGGGCAAAAGGGGAGGGGAGGGGGATATATCTCATGCCCTGCGAGTGTCGTGTTCTGAACTTGTTTGAAAGGGAAGATGCCTGGGAGCTTGAATGAAGCTACCTTTATCCTGCATTTTGTGTACAGCTTTTGCCCTCTGTATAGACTGAGTCAGGGTAAAGCTTACGTTATTTTTATTATAACACCATCAAACGTTGTTGGAGTATATCCTAAGGGTAGAATGCATTGTAAGAGTTCTTGGTTTTACTTTTTACTCTTTATTAACAAGATCCCATGGGTCTGAAGGAATTGAGGAAAAGCTGTACACTGAAATTTCTGAAATGTGTCGTAAACCTGAGTCACAGAATTGTCGGACGGAATGAATTCAGGGTGGAAAAAGTAATTTTTTTTTTTTCACCCTTCAAACACCGTAAATGTCAGGCGTTTCCAGAAGGGAACTGGAATATTTCAACGCCATTCGTGGGTGTGCTTCGTCGGCCAGACCAAGTCTTTTGAGAGATATAAGAAAGGAGGAAAAAAGAATCGTATGAATGAATCATAGAAATGGCAGCCTGTTAAGAAAGAATGAAATGAAAAGAATGCATCGTAAAATGAACCTTAGAAATTAAAAGCTGAAAAAGTAAAGCTTTTATAAGAGAACTTTGAGGAGAGTAACCTGAAAGTTGAATATAGCGTAAGAGTCCGCGATGAAGGATTTGAGGACAGGATCTGGAGATGATGACTTTGGAGGAGGAGTTTTAAAAAAAGAAACTTCTTTACCCGTGTGATTAGTCCTAAGAGTTGACTGCTCCGTGGCATACATCGTTACCGAGGGCTTCAAGTATCATCCCTTGTGGCTACCGTATCCGTGGATTACCAGCAAGAGAGAGAGAGAGAGAGAGAGAGCAAGAAAATGATAGATACCCTAGAAAGTTATGAGTAAATCATTAATCAGAAAAAAGATCATAAGATTTCTTGTTCCTGCCTTGGGCGAGGGAGCATGAGAGGGGAGAGATTTGGTGGATGGATGGCATTACTCTGTAGGAAGCCCTTGAGAGAGAGAGGGCCCGTGGTTTGGGATCGTCCTCTAGGGGATGGGAGAGGACTGGGGCGCGGTTGAGCTTTTCCTCTCGAGGGGTAAGAACGGGGGCGTGGTTGGGGCTCGGTTCTCCGGGAGTGACCGAGAGAGTTAGCTGAGGCTTGGGTGAGGAACATTCTTTTGGGGTGATGCAGATAGAGAAAACCGGAGCAGAGGTTTGGACATATTGTGCTAGAAATATAATACTCGGATTTTGTATGATTTATTAAAGTACATACTTTGGATGACGTATATGTATATAGATATATTTTTTCAATTTGGTTTACTTTCCCGCGTTTTATGAACAAAACGTTTAAGAGAAAAGTGGGGCGAGCGCGGTATCTGCTCCTGTGGGGCTACAAAGAGGCGGGGAATTTGGCGGCTTTTGTTTTCGTAGATCCAGTGTGGTGTGGAGGTCTAAAATCGCTAATTGAATTGCTTTCCGCACCAGAATTCCACGCTTTCTTACGGATAGAAAAGTGTTTACTGAATTGTTTTGTCTTACAGTATCACATACTGTTCTCTAACTATTGTTCAACGTTTCCCGTTCTTTTTTTTTTTTTTTCTTTTCCTGTCTGTCACCTACTGTGGTCCATTTTTCGTATAAATACACCTGATTTTCATTGCAGAGTATTTTTCAGTTAACATTTGCATTTTTCTTACCACCCTTTCAGTTCTTTTTTATATGTTACTCCATAATTTGCTCACTACGTATGGTATGTCCTTACCACAATCACTCTTTCCAAAACGCTATGTATGTTTTACTACGGCTCTTGCTACTACCTGCCCAACCTCCATTCCTGTCGTTCTGCAAATACCTATTAATTGTCCTGTTCTTTACTTGCCTGTTTCCACCACAGATGTTATGATGGCCTCTTCATGGACCACCAGGTGGTCTCCTGTTGTTTGTCCCTCCCACATAACTGCACCAATACTGTTGTCTCTCCCTCAACATTCCTCTTACTGCCCCCGTGTCCCAGTGTAATTTCCGTTTATGCATCTAATGTCCGAAGTAGGGAGAGCGCTCGCTGCATTATGGGGAGAGAGATTGTTTCAGTGTATGTTACCTCGTTTCTTAACCTCGTATATATACTTACACACACAAACGTATGGCAGTCATCGGCACTCCCAGAATGGGAAGATAAACAGCTGGTTTGACTCTGTTTGTGTGTGTGTGTGTGTGTGTGTGTGTGTGTGTGTGTGCGCGCGCGCGTGTGTGTCTATGTGTGTGTGCCTGTGTGGAAATAACAGATCTCAAAATAATCATTTTGAACATAAAGAAACATTACTTATACGTATGTCAAGTACCACCCGAAGGCAGAGGGGGCGCAACAACTGCTGCTGGATGTAGGTCAGAGGTCAAAGTCAAAAGGGTCAGATATTCGTAGACGGACTGACCACGGAGATCAATACCTTAGAATGGGCTCCATGTTTACTTATGGTCGTGCTCTGGAATATCAAGCGATAGTCACTCCTCGCCCTTACGCAGAATGTGAAGCTAAGCAGCCAGGTGGGAGAGTGGCACACCAGGTGTATCTCTCACACCCTTATAAAGGTTCCTTTAATTCTCATATATTTTTGTATTTTTTTGCTTTAATTAAGACATTTCTCCGAGAGGGAGTTTTACTCTTTCGTATGTTTCCCCCAAGATTGAAGCTTGATTCCTTCGTCAAGTTTTCGCTTCCCGCTTAAGTCTGTTTATCCCCTCTTAAGTTCCAGTAACCTGAAGTCTCGCTCTTGACTTAAGTTCTCACTTTTCATGCGTGTTATTTTGTTCTACTTGACCGTTCACCAGCAACCATTTATATGATACATAACTTTACGGATCTGTCGGTATACATATTCTCATAAATTTATAATTAGTTCAGGCAATTATGTATTCGTAAATAAATTAGTTTGTGTTTATTATTGTTCCCTTAAATATTTAATCAGTCAGCACGAACATACACGTCTCTAATTAATGAATGTCTCTTTTATATATATATATATATATATATATATATATATATATATATATATATATATATATATATAATTTTTTTAAATCCATGGCGATGAATGCTATGATCAAAATTTGGTCATAACAGACGTTTTGCATTCCATGAATTCGCACACCGGGAGTGGCGTGGGAGCATACCCCAGTCTCTGTTTCTTAAAGTCTGTAGTAATTTTTTTAGAGAAGAGGAATAACCATTTCGGGCGCCATGAAGGAGTGAACCATTTCCTAAATTCCTTGAAATGAAATGCAGTTTGGACGGCATCGCGGAACACCACAGATGCGGCCAAGGGAGCAAAACATGTTTACCAGTAATGCAATACAAATGGATTTCCATTTTTTGCTAACACTTGCCTCTCGCAAACCCGAACTTTGTTTTATTTTTATTTTTTTCCAGATGATTTATCGAACCAGTACGTACAACAGCATATATATATATATAGATATATATATATATATATATATATATATATACAATCTCAAAACATGTCTCGTTTCAAATATATGTCTGTTCTCTCAGAATGCAGGGCTAGGGATACAGATCTCAATATTATCAACTTTTCTCTCATCCACATTGCAGCAGTGCATGATCTTCCTTCCTTCCTTCCTCCTCTTCTCACGCTTTTAGTTTGTTTTCTGTACCTTGATTTTTGTTTTTTTCCTTCGTTCTCAGCCACACACAATGGATGTGTGAGTCACACGACAGAGTCGCACAAAGACTGTGGCTGGCTGGCTGGCTGTGTTCCCACGCTCAGTGTCAGCTGCCTCCCTCCCTCCCATTTCTCGCTTCCTGCTTCCTCTAGTTCGTGCTTTAGTTTTTCTAAGCGCTTAATGAGTTCAAGGAATTTACTGCGAGTGAATACACGAAGGGAGAGAGAGAGAGAGAGGGTAGCATGCGCGACGTGAGTGATTACGAGTGTGGAGGAGGAGAAATCTTGGAAGCAAGGGGATATTACTGGATTTTAGATGTCCTTGCAAGATTCTATAGTTTCCCGAGCAACAGGAAGATAGAAAAGTGCTATCGAGCCGACCATTTGTTTACAACCCCCTCTTACAATTTCTATGGGCGTTTCCTTGTAGATTAGTTTCCCCTCGGTGTAGGGAAACGTCATTTCCGTTTCCATAGACAAAAGCGGTGGTCTGCCTCACGAGTGATATGGATTTCATGCATCGTTTTTAAAATGAGGCGCATTTCACATCGATCTGTGCTAACGATGAATTTCCACGTGCGTTAATCGACGGAGAATCGCAGGGTGATGACAGAAGAGAGCAAAGGGAATATGAGAATGAAACAGCAGAGATTAATCCACCGGTCGGGTTCAGACAGGATGCCTGATTTTTTTTCTTTTTTCCCAGTGCAGGCAGTGGCATGATTCATTCACATATGCCGCGGGGAACGGTAATTGATCACTCTTTCACCCAGCCTTAGCTCCAGGATGGTAGGTTGAAAGTACTGATTACATTTTAGACCGATCTTGCGTAACTGAAGCTTGACTTCGCCTGATTATTCTCTAAACTGAGTCTGCTGGACATAGCTTGTGGCTCTTGCTGCTGCTGCTGCTGTTCATCCTGGGAAAATACGCCGGGGACAGGATGCTCCACTTGGCTCGCTCGACCGCCGTGGTTGCCAAACCCCCTCTGTCTTTTATCCTTTACTCCGACGCGCTAACGGCTAGCAGTAACGTGTGATGCGAGGGAGACCTGTTTTCTTGTTATGGTAACTGTGGTACCCGATTGATGAGAGGGACGCCTCATGCCAGACTGGTGTGTTGGGGGCAGAAGCTTTGCGTGCATTTTACACATATATTTAGGTGGCATATTCTCATGTATGTCTGTGTGTGTGTGTGTGTGTGTGTGTGTGTGTGTGTGTGTGTGTGTGTATTGCTAATGCACTTAAAGAAACATATGTGTGCACATAATCAAACACAAACACACAGACGTACACGTAGCTAATTACGTACAGAATTGGTAA
Organism: Panulirus argus; assembly: GCA_038088735.1. Taxonomy (NCBI): domain Eukaryota; kingdom Metazoa; phylum Arthropoda; class Malacostraca; order Decapoda; family Palinuridae; genus Panulirus; species Panulirus argus. The sequence continues at coordinate 13,134 of JAYMFT010202881.1, read as the reverse complement.
TTACAAAAATACATACGCACCACACACACACACACACACAAACACACACACATACACACACACACACACACACACACACACACACACACACTCACACACATGACTCTGCACAGTGCATGACTTCCCACGAATTGAACTCTGACAATAGAGATAGAGGGAGGACCTCAAACCCGTGGAGGGGGAGTCGACCAGTTCCTGGTGTGTGGGAGACGCAGTGACCTGCTCCGTGCAAACTGCAGTTAAGAGAACACTGTAATTATTGTGCCCGACACGCTGTGTTGACTGCAGGACCTCAGACCACATACAGATAGAGAGAGAGAGGGAGAGATTCCTGCATGCTTGAAGAATCTCAGCATTCCTGTCTTTGTTTAGCCTTGTAGATTGATAAATAATTTGAATAACGATAATGCATTTTGATTTCATTTATTTAGAGACTTAAATCAGGAGCATACTGCTTCAGTTTTTAAGTAAGTAAGAGAGGATAAGCTTTGTTCCTCAGATTTTATTTTCTGTCAGAGAGTAAAAAGAAAATAAAAGATACAGGGAAACTCCGAAGAGATTTGAGAAATACACGAGCATGTAACCATTCAGTTCTCCAGTTCCTTGCTAATGCAGCGTTTGCAGACCCTTTAGTCTCCTGTTTCCCGGGGCGGGAAAGGGAAATGGTGAGGAGGGACGAAAGACGAGACGGGTGAGTTGCAGTGCATACAGGGCATACACGAGTACAGATATACATGTTACATGTATAGAGGCTAAAACAGAAGGCTAATACATACAGTCTCTCTCTCTCTCTCTCTCTCTCTCTCCCTCCCTCCTGCTTTTCGTGTGGTGCGTAACAGGTGTGTTCCGCCTGAGATGATGTTTGGATTACGTAACGTGCAGGGGAAGATGGAGAGAAAGGAAAGACAAAGAGATAACGATCATATAGGGGTATGGGGAGGAGAAAAGAGGGAGGGTGAGAGAGAGAGAGACAGGGAGATACGAAGAGCGAGCGAGGAATGGAGTAAGTCGACCATGGAGAGTCGGACGACCATATCTCTTGTCCCTGGCCAGAGGAGGAAGGAGGAGGGAGGATCAAGTCCGCTGGCCCTGCGTCATCCAACAGAAGCAGCAGCGACAGTAGGAGTTACGTCGTAGCACCGAGACCCTGGGGGGGACGAAGGGGGTTCACCAACTGAATAGAGGGGGTGGTGGTGGACGCGGGGGGGGGGGGGTATAGTGCCAGGGAGGGTGTCGGGAAGGGTGCCAGGGAGAGTCAGGGGAGGGTATATCCTCGGTGGCACAGTGGGCGGAAGGACACGGCAAGTGGCACTATGAGGATAATCCTGGACGGCCGGGGCGACCCTCGCCACTGGCACACTTAGCTGGCCCTCCCACAGCACCGCCTCCCTCCCCTCACTGCCTCCTGGGGTCGGACAGCTCGTAATAAACTCTGGTCTTGGTATAGTTCATCGTAGTCTTCGTCCGCAGTCGGCTTTCTCCCCTGATGCCGTTTTCTCGCTTTCTTTCGAAGGTTTAGCCCTTCGTAATACATCCAACGTCCAGTTATACTTACCATCGTATCCACCTGAACTTAATGACCTCGATCTAAACACTTCTTTTGCTACGTTGGCTTCGCTAAGGTTCATTTTACGTAGTCACTTCTAGGTTGAATTCTACCTTGATCCTCAGGCAATCTGGTCCTCGCCAGCATAGTGGGGATGGTCAGTTCTTGTTCACTTTTGGAGAGCCTCTGCAATCCCCAAAACTTGGCGTTCTTAAACTTCAGTTCACCGTTACTTCGTCTTGGGTTCGACAATCCTTCCTGCTATTCATTTTCTCATTTAGTATACTTTCATCGTCGTGATGGCTGTGGAAGGGAATAATTGCTTTCTGCCGTTCGTTCTGACTGTCAGATACTTTAGGTTCCACGTACGTATTGCGGTCTGATACTGGGTGTGTAGTTAGTATCAGAACCGAAGATTAAAGAAGACCCAGTACGGCGGCGCCTGCCAAGGGCCGCAGGCTCTCTCAGCACCGCTCGTCAGGAAGTGTTGAATTTCATTCCTCATATCATTTAAGCACTGCTTTTTCCGTTCCTTATTACGGTGTCTTATTTGTTACACATTAACAAAAAATATGCCATCCACCCGAGTCTAAAGAACAATAAGTCGTTCCCCGTTTTCGTCTGTCTCACTTTAGCTCATTTGCCCTTTTTCTTTTTCTTCCATTTTATCGAAACTCAAACTCCTCATGGTCTTTCATTATCTAACAAACTATCAAGACAGTTGTAAGTTTATACCTGTTGGAGCGAAAGAAAACCTTTTAACCAAATCGTAAAGCCAAGGGTGGAATATTTCGTAATGTTACATTACGAGGTTGGATTCTTGAATCGGTCTATCCTTTCTGAGCCCAGCGTTCGTCACACTCATTACCCGGCTTCACGCTACTTTAGTCTTGGCCCTGATGACCCCCTGGCTTACCCTCACCTCCCTCAATCGACTCCCTCCTGCTGACCTCCTCCTCCCTGGCTGGGGTACTGAGTCTTCCTGATCCTGGGTCTTCCTATTGACCCACTGACCTCTCTCTCTCTCTCTCTCTCTCTCTCTCTCTCTCTCTCTCTCTCTCTCTCTCTCTCTCTCTCTCAGCCTTTTTTAATCTTAGTTTTCCCTGATCTGAACCACTGAAGCACGCAGATTTTGTCTCGAATTTCCCTTAGAGGAGGCCTGAGTTTTCCGAAGCACCCTCATTCCCTACAGAGCTGCATTTTCTTACACCAGAATCATCGTTCGGAGGAATCTTACGTTTCATCTTTGCGTTGTGTCTAAGATTCCACTTCATTACTTGATTTCACTGCAGAGACGCAGCGGCAACAGTCATGGAGGGCAGCAGCAGCCAGTGGCACGACCCACACGCTATCTCGGATGGGTTGGCACAGGTCCAGGAACAGAGCCACCGCCACTTCCACCCCATACAACAGATGCGTATTAGCTGGAGGATTTTACGTTACTGGAATATAGTTAACATATCTGGAAACCTTTGGAAGAGTACTGCAGTATCAAATAATGATCGTGAAGAGTTTCAGTTTTGATTTCGTGGGTGAGTGAAGAAGCAGGGCAGTAAAGCGGATGAAGCAAAGAGAGCATCGGCCTGTGTTCTTTACAAGCCGAGGAGGAAGGAGAAGGAGGAGGAGGAGGAGGAAGGAGGGGGTTATGGGGGCTGCTTAAGAATTTATAGGGGAGGGATGAAAGGGAAAAATATGTGCGGCGAGTGATTGCCCCTGATGGCTTGAGGAGGACTCAGACCGCTTATGGGTAAAGTTTGCCCACCGTGGCATCGGGCATTAGCTCGGAAATTATGCGAAGGAAGACTCGGAACAAAGGACTAGACTGAAGGAGTGGGGAGAGAGAGAGAGAGAGAGAGAGAGAGAGAGAGTGGGACTAAGTGGAGCCAGGGGTCATTAACGAGGCGCTAATTTTAGAGTGGATCTTGTCCAAGAGGAGCGGGAAGCCATTTACCAGAACGTTAGGAGTGGGATTCCATGCGAAGGCGGCCGTCTCTGCTCTCTGGCGTGATTAGTGGCCAGCTTGAGAAACTTGGGCCAACAGACAAGAGATGCTCTCTTGTTGTAGTTTTCTGAGATTTTAGGGTGCGAGCAGAGGATGGTGGGCCATGTGGAGCTCAGGCATTGGGATCTGGATGACTGACTGAATGAGGTTCTTCAGACTGTTGGGGAAAATTAGAACGCAATTCATGCACCGAGGTAGGTCCCAGAGGTCCCTAGCACCACAGACAGCTTGGTACACTCAACCGTCGCATCATCCCAGTACCACAGTTTCACTCACTCTTGAACCTCAGGTCATCCCAGCATCAATCACTCCTGTATCTCAGAGGACCATAGCTTCACTCGCTCTTTGCTCTCAGATCATGCAGCACCACAGTTTCACCCACTCTTTGTCGTCGGATCACTTCGCCATTTGTGCTCAACGCACGCACTGTTGGCGTGAAGATAGGATTACGTTTGCAGTCGTGCAGCTTGTAAGCTTGATGGCGTTTTCCTTTAATGTTTTTGCATTATGGCACAGTGCATTTGCCTCAAAGGAACGCTTTTCCTGAAGGAGGACGTCTTTACCTGAGGAGGACGTCGTCGTCAGAGGAGAACGCCTTCACCTGAGGAGGACGTCTTTTACCTGAAGAGGACGTCTTCGTCAGAGGAGAACGTCTTTACCTGAAGAGGATGTCCTTTCCTAAGAAGGACATCTTCACCTAAAGAGGATGCCTTCACCGGTATAGGAAAACTACTTCATTTGAGGATAGCGCCAGAGTGCATTGTAACTCTACTGATACAGACGTCTCTGTCTGCCATTTTCGGTACTGAACATTAAGTTCTTACGGTCAACTTAAGGTGACCCTCTCCAAATATCGCAAAAAGCTTTTAGGTCGTCCCAAGCAGTTGCACTCCAAACAGCTTCACTCCTATCCTGCACTGACGCAGCTTGTCTGATTTACATATGTATACGAGCCGGATACCTCTCTGTTGACTCGATGATCTTTGATGCATATACCGCGTGAATTTTCAAAGCGCTCGTGTTCTTTGATATGTAAGGTTTTTAAGCATTTTAAACGTTCACGTTTTTTGATACATAGGCTTGTTAAATATTTCAAACGGTTGCGTATTCCAGGGTCTGTCGTCCGAGTTCATGCAAGAAAATTTTTATAAATAATTTTTTTTATCATTTATAAAAATTTCACACCCATTTATACTTGAAAAGTACATATATTTATGACTGAAGTTCATGCTTTAGTTTCCAGGTACCATAAGGTTTGACTGTACATGAAACTGAACTCATGACCTGACTCGTAATTCAGCTTGAATTCTTTCTCTACTTATTGCACATTAGGCATAATCATGAATGGATAACTATCAACGACACCTGTTCTTTATCTGGCTCTCCACTTGGCATCTTGATAAGTAATTATCAAGTGTATCAAACCGCAAATAGTAGTCTTGAAAGATATAATCTACACTAAGGGAATTTGGATTTGTGAGCCTGTATACATTCAGAGCCCTCCAGAATTACAGTAAGATCTATCGTAGTAGACGTGTTGGCGAATCAAAGTGCTGGCGGACCCGGAGACCGTGTGTGGACGCATCTGACTAACATTTGATGGAGCACATTATCATTAGTGTTGATGCGTCCCTTTCCTTGTGTCGGTGCGTTGGTATTTTTGTCTCTTCGATTCTTAATTTATTCTTTATCGCTCTGTTTTGAAAGTATTCATTGTCAGTGTGTCTCTGTCTTTTATTCCTTTCTCCTTAGTTTTACACCGTATCAAGTAAAGATACAGCATCGTAAAAGCATAGCAAAATGTCGGAAAATCACAATGATAATGACTGAAAAAAATAAAGCTTTTGATATATGTCAGACATCTCTTAATTCGAAATCTGATACTTTTATGTTTTCCTTTCGTGTCTTGAGAACTTTTGAAGTCATTCATAGAACGTACAATGCATTTCCTCGTGCTCTGTTGAGCACACGAGTGAGACTTTAACATTTCAGAGACAGATAATGCCAAGAAGGACGAAGTATTATCATGTCTTACGTCCCCAGACACAAAGAAATTAGTTCATGTGAAGACTTTATGCAACAGAAAACGCGAAGAGTTCCTACATAATTTATGATATTAAGACCTCTTTTGACAAAGAAATGAAGGAGTTACGGTTTCTCCTTACTTTCCTATCGTGATGAAGAATTTCTCTGTTACGGTGTTGGCTAGCCCGCCTGTTGAACCTCCATGACTCGAGGTCACGAGTACCCCTCTTTGTCTGATCCTTCCTCACTCGCCACCCAGGGCACTGTGAATCAGGTGAAATCCTGATATTTTGGCTTTTTAGATACAATTTTTCAGTCGTGGGTATGTCCATTAAAGAATGAAATCCCTTTTTGTATTAAGAACGAATAAAGACAGTAACATAAGGCAGAATAAGAGAATGAACAAACAGACGAGACTTCTACAGTATCATCGTAAAGCACAACTTTGCTCTCGATCAAGGCCGTCACCAGAAAACGTACTGCCATAGAAATACCATAATGTAATTGATACATAAAGTATAAACGCAGACATATTACTTTTACATGATGAGGTCCGAGCCCTAACGCGCTATGCTGATACCTCAGTAGAGGTAAGTCTTTTTTGCTCATGTTACCTGATCAGTGAACATTAGGAAGAGAAGGAATATTTTTTCTTTCAGTGAAGGCGTCGCCTGCCACTCTCGACAGACTAAAGCTGGTATAGGAGAAAAAATATTGGCCTTTCTCATAATTCAGGAATGTTTGTCTCACCATCCTATTTATCAGAAGGAAAGCTTACAAAACAGGAGATCCCTCATCAGTTCACACAACACTCGCGTGCTGACTCATTCCCTCCCTAGACAAAAGATATTTTAAGAGACACACAGTTCTGCCTCTCCGTTCTCTGAAGACCAGATTTACCCCTTTTCTCGTAGGGAAAGCGAGAAAGTAAATCTCCTTTTGCTTCACCATTCAGAAACCGAGACCACACATGCACCTCCACCCTTCCTTTGGCAACTGGTTAAGACAAGGACCTGAGGGGAGGACCTACCTGATCTCTTGGTGTAGTGTCGGAGTCCTGGGAGGCGGCTGATATCAATGGCAGAGGCAGATGCCGCCAAAAGGACCAAGAGAAGGAGGCCCAAGCCGTGGCAAAGGCTACTGGTGGACTTGCCCATGGCTGCTTGTTGCCGCTAGAGTACCACACGCTCTTACACCACTACAACACAACGCCACCGAGTCTCCTACAGTGTCCTCGGGCTGTGGCGAGTCTCAGGAAGGGTCGGGCCTCGGGTCCGTTATTAGGAAGGGAGAGACGAGGAAATCCCCTTAAGGACTTCGGCCCGGTGGGAAGGCAGGCAGTTGGTACTTCGGCAGTTTGGCCGTCACCGCTGGGCTTACAGCTGGTCGTCCGCGCTCAGCCGCTCCGTCGCCACCGGTTGCCCAGCGCTTAACCCGTCTCTACACTTTATACGCCACACAGACCCACACACGCCGCCCACTCGCCCACACCGCTCTCGAACTTCTTCAGTCCAACGTCCCTGTGTCACACCGTTGCGGCCGCCGGCCCTCCCCGCTTCTTGTGACTCGCCCTCGGCGCTCGCTGTCGGTGTTGACGGTTCTTCGGTTATATTTGGTCGATTCGCAGTGACGCGAGACCTTCAGTAACAAATCTCAGGGCACATTTGGCATAATCAACCGTAAAACACAACAATGACACATCCAAACAATCCGGAACTGAACATCCAGTATAGAGGACTTGCGCTGGGGACGAGTCCACCAGCCAATCAGCGTCCAGGCAGCTCTCGCCTCCACCATTCAGCGGAGAGCTTCCAGCATTTTGCTTTCCCGCGCCAAAGATTATCAATACAACGGGAAAGTCCACGAGCGAGACCCGTCCCACGGCTCACGTGTTGGAAGGTCGGGAATCCTCAATTGGCCTCTCCCCGGAACTTCCCCTCTAGCTCTGAGAGGAACAGGTGAGGGAGGGGAGGTGAGCGGTCCAGACTTGGGCGTGGTGAGGGGAGCATCGGCCCCGCCTGCCGCCCCCGCACCTGTCCCTCCCCGCCAGTGCACACCCAAGCCCGCCCGTCGCCGTGCAGGTGCACCACCCGCCCTACACCTGTTCTTCCAGCCGCCTGCGGATTTTTTTTTTTTCAGCCTCCACACACTTGTTTCAGTCAGCCCTCGCATCCATATTACCAACCTCCTCCTGCCAATACCCTAGCCACTGCACACCCGTCTGAAGCCACCGACAGATGTTCCAATAGAAAAGCGCGCCTCCTTGCGTTACTGGTGGGTGCTCCCGGTTTTAAACCCCTTCCCTACACATCAATAGGTATCTCAGCCGTAACACACCTGTCCCCATGCCCCACATATGCTCCCATTGTTCAGTACATGCTCCTGCCCTAACACACACGCACAGACACATACCAAAATTACAGTAGTTTACGGACTGCTCGTCAGTAATTTAGCATTTTTCATGAAAAGCACAACATTTTTCTGCGTCCTTCCACTCGTCTGGCACTGAAGCCTCATCCAATAAGTTTTTGAATTACATCTCAGGTGGCTTGTACAGTTTTGAGTACATCAGGTGAGTTATCATATGGATTATACGTGATATACAGACTTAGAGCCTTTATGAGTCTTCTTGTGTCTCGCCTAACAACCAAGTGCCTTTCATGGCCTGGCCTCAGCCTTACTGATTTAGTTTTGAATATTCTGTGTCCTCCGTCGTGAGAAAATCTTGGAACATTGCATCCAGCGCCTCTGTTTCGGTATCTCTCTTATTTGGGTTCAGTAAACTAAGTGTCCGTTCTGTATATGACAAATTACCTCTGATGAATCAAAGGTAGAGTTAAGGATTCTTTCTGATACCTTCTCTACAATGTTTTTTAAAGACACTTCTGCTCTTTATTCCTATTTTTCTGCACTCTCTCTGCTTCCTTATAAATTTCAAACGCTGCTTAACTGCCGCGCCATGAATATTCAGTTCACACTATGCCTTTTTATCCCTTGCCATATAACATTTTACTGACCCACGTATATTTCTTTCCTGACCTGACCTGCTTTCTCAGTGTCCCACCAGTGACACCCACCTATCGCCTCCTTCACTGTAATTCCACTGAACCTCTTGTTACCCTGCTGCACGCTCTTCACTATGGACTTTCGGGAAACAGTCCATGTTTGTAAAGTTGTTCAGCTCCCCCCTCCCCCTTCTCCGCCCCCAGAGAGTCCTATCTTGTATCTCCTATCGGTTCAGTTGAACTCTCTGTTTCCTTTGTCATTTCTTTGTTGACTTCTTTACACATACTTGATCTCGGCGCGCCAAGTACCGCACCTCCTACTGTACCCTTTCTTCTTTAAAGTCCATCCGATTGTGTCATTTCCTCTTTTTCTTGTTATCTCCCCTGCGTTTTTTTTTTTAACTCTCTCCCTCTCGTCTCCCTACCTCCCTCTGGTGTTCGTCCCCCTTAGTACACCAGTGTTGTTGGCGTCGTGTAACTAATGAATGGGACGGAGCACCTGGAGAGCGCGACCACGAGTGAGAGGTCACATTTCCAGGGTGATAAGTCCTCCTTGGAATGATTACCATGCGTAAGGGTACACCCGTCTCAAAGACGTTAGGGTTCGAATCCAGGTGGGGTTAAGGCGGGGAGTAGCGAGCTATTGCACGTGCACTCTGGATCACTTCCCTTGAGTAAGGTAAAACCCCCTTCTTGTTGACGAAGTGCCACTGCAGGTGATTGGTGGAAGAAGGGGCGAGGGGTGGTTTCTTTTCACTCTGACCGCCTTGAGCACAACGGTACGACCCTCTGGGTACGAAGGGTACGAACCCCCCCCCAGCGTAATGAAGCCTTTGACCTGATCCGAACGGTTTCGGTCCAGAGATTACGCCATCATTACCCAAGGCCCTATAACCGTCGTGGTCAAGGTCGTCCTGTCTTGCGCACAGCGGGTCGTGCTGTCCTGCAGATGGGTTACAGCGCCCTGCTCGAGAGGTCAAACACGGTCTCTATAAGTTGGTGCTTTTCAATACGGTTACATTTTTTGCCTCTTCTCTGTGAAGCAGGGTGTACCCAGGGCTCCACATTTCCCTATCGCTGGAAGCAGCGTAGACTTGGGCCGCAGGAACCTCTAGAAAGAGGTCCTGGGTGACGCAGGACTCTTTCATGGAAGGACGTACTGGGGTGAATATAAATAAATGACGTTTATAGTCACGTATGTTTGTATTATAAGTAGACTTTTTGCGCTACTATCATGAGTGTTGAAAAGTGTTTCTCTATTTTATGCAAGAGTTCATAAATTAAAAAGAAAAAAAAAATGCTTTCAGAAATCATAAATATGCACTTAATGTTGAGGAATCGGTTGCTCTAGAACAGAGACGCACGCCATCATATGCTTCTGTCCGTCGTCAGACCAGCAGTAATGTACATGATAAACAACAGCCTAATTGCAGCGAGCATGACAAGACCAGACATTTTACGGTGTCCCGCACTTCATATGACCTCAAGGCCTCATTGCTTTACAAATTCTCAGGTTTGATATCCAAAATGCTGGAGACGTGTCCACTGATCTCCAGCAACAGCATCATTCACCGTGGGAGAACGAGCACGAAAATCTAGCAGTTCCAGCGAGTGATTCAGAAGGGAAAGAGTACGTGCTTCCCTCAGCGGCGTGCATCCAACCCAGAAGTTGTGGTTCCACGTCATTGGGAGAGAGAGAGAGAGAGAGAGATAGTCAAGGATCTTCATAAGGAGGTGTTCATATCGCCGGCCAGCGCTCAGGGAGGCAGCGTTATCGTTTGCTAACACAGGGACACCGTCGACGGTCCACACTCCGAGTCGTCTCCAAACCCAGATGCGACTGAAGACCAGATACGTATATATGTGAGTCTTCTTTTCCAGATGTCTTGTCGATCATATCTGGAAACCCTGGTGTGGTGCCTCAACCAATAATAGTAGGCGTTTATGCATGTATTTACTCGTATTTGAGTGCATACGTAGGTACTGTTAGTGTGTATGTTTCTGTGTACACGCATGTGTGTCCTTGTGATTTTTTTTTTCGCATAAAGTGATCGACTACATATGTATCACATCGACATGTATCATTAAATGTATCTTATGAACCCTGCGATAGGAGGGCCAATCTTACCATTTATCTTTATTGATAAACAGATAATGATCGGAGGGAGTCACCTCATCACCTGGCGGGCACCGTGCCTCGCCCCTTCTATATAACCTTTACTAACCTGACCTCAGACATCTCTTATTGACACGAGTTGCCGTCCCCTCCGGCCGTCTCCGACCTTTTCATTACAAAAGTCGCTTGAACTTCGACCTCTTGAATGAATGGATGTTGACTTACTGTTGTGACAAGCCTACCCCTCCGGGGCACTCCCTCTCTCTCCTCGACCTTCTGTCTTGCCTAGTTCTTGGGGTAATGCCATTCCTTCGGCTCATCGATATGGAGTTTGCTGTGAGTTGAGCTATCTGGATTGAGCCCCATTGCCTATCGCCCCCCCCCCATCCTTATATTTTCTGATCTTCCTCATTCCTCGCCTCACCCCCGAGATCCCCCCTACACCCACCCTTCCATACAAACTCCTCCCAATTATCTTTCAACTCGGCTAGATCTTTCCCTCCAACTGACAACCAGAAGGTATTTTTCGCGGCTTTGTGTCCAGCAGCCACTGCGCGCTACGCGAAGAATAATTTCCCTGGGTAGAATGACAGATGACACATACGTCGGGAAATTATAATGCAGTCGAATACAACGAACACATCCCAGCATTAAGCTAACATGAACGAGCGGGCAGTTAGCATAAAACATGAGATGAATTATGTGTCACGGGGCAAGACTGTATTAGCATAAACCAACATGTAGTCAGCAATTAGTTAGTTTCGTTTGATCCTCACTTCCTTCTGGGTACAGATATAGAGGAGGAGGAGGTGCGGGAGCGGCGGCGGCAGCAGCAGCGGCAACAGCAAGAGCGGCAGGGGAAGAAATGATTTCCTCTTAAAGTTAGGAAGTTTTGAGGCCCCCATAACTTACGTTTCTGGGAATTAGGGAGGTAACGATGATAAGTGCCGTCAGGAAGGGAGGAGGGAGAGAAACAGAAAGACACACACACACACTCACATAAGCTGAGAGAGAGAGAGAGAGATTGAAAAAAAAAGTCATTATAAATCAGCGCAGTTTTATACGAATCCCGAGACAGTTCTCGTTTTTATGTCGACCTCGGGAGAAGGTGTGTGTGTGTCGTCCATTTCTTGGTCGGGGGCTCAACCTACGTTAATGGAACTATGTCTCTCTCTCTCTCTCTCTCTCTCTCTCTCACACACACACACACAGCTTGTGTGTGTGTGTGTGTGTGTTTTACTCTTTTCTCTTTTTTTTCGTTTGTCTATTTTTCTCTCCTCTCTGGAGGTGTTATTAAGTCGATCACCTGTAGCTAAAACCGACAGACAGACATTCACTCGTCTGGTTTACAGGTCATGCGATCTGACGTCACTGTAACACACATACTGCCTTCATGTGCAGCACTTGACGTCGGTGGCATAAACGTATTGTCTTTGATGTGTATCAGACATCAGCATAAAGAGTGCCGCCTTGGTGCATGCCTGACATCATCAGTATAAGGACACTGCCGTCGTGCATGTCTGACATCATCACCCTGAGCATGGAACCTCGGTGCATGTATGACATCACAATTTTATTCATAATGTGTCGGTATATATCTGACGTCACTTCTGATATTTTCATTTATTTATGATTAACCTGGTGTTGCCCAGGACCTCTTTCCTGAGGCTCCTGCAGCCCAAGGCTGCGCTCCATACAGTAGCAGTGAATATCACCAGCATAAACATACTTTGTTACTGTGCATATTTGACGTTAGAAACCTAGATACACTGCTTTGGCAGACTAGGTACACTGCTTTGGCAAACTAGGTACACTGCTTTGGCAACCTAGATACACTGCTTTGGCATACATTTGATATAGCACATGACCAGGCATGTGATACAGCGTATACTCTGATGGTGTATGGTGAAGGGGGAGGTTAGTGAGTTGGGAGAAGTCTGGAGGCATTGCTGGATCGTGCAGGCTTTGATGGGAATATGCGGGGAAGAGGTGGCCGGAGCCGTGCGATTCCGTTGTGTTATCCGGCCTAGTCAGCGGAAAAGTTGCAAGCCGTGTCTAGAGCATTTGGCACAACGGTCAGGAGTAAGGTGAGGGAAAAGAGAAAAAATGACGATAAAAGCGAATAATAGCTGGAGTGGAAGGAGGCAGACCATAGTGCGGACAGTAAATGGCGTCAGGAAGTAATGTGGAGTGCAGGTATTGGAACAGAGTCGTGTTCAGGATGGAGGAACTAAACAGAAATGTCAGAAAATGGTGAAACGGAAAAACTTGCAAGACTTGGGATGGGGCTTGTGTGGGTGTGACGATGGAGAGAGAGTATCGGAAATGGGCCGACACAACCCTCCTTTACACATTGGAGTAATATGTTTAGTAGAGTTATATATATATATATATATATATATATATATATATATATATATATATATATATATATATATAT
>JAYMFT010202870.1:0-11643 GCA_038088735.1 Panulirus argus | reverse complement strand
GAGAGAGAGAGAGAGAGAGAGAGAGAGAGAGAGAGAGAGAGAGAGAGAATTGAGACTCCGGGACGCAAGACGGTCACGGGCAACCACACGACGCAACAGTGGTAAGGCTCCCGTTGCCATCCTTGTTCCTGTTGCCAAGTTGGGGTCCCGTTGCTTCCTTGTTCCTGTTGCCAAGGAGACGATCTCTTCGTCTCTTTTTTTTTTTCTGCAGGTAAGGATCCCATTGCCCTCTTGTTTCTGTTACCAGAGTGAAGGGCCCGTTGCTCTTTTGCTTCTGTTGCCAGGGTGAGGGTTCCTTTGCGTCCCTGTCTCTATCGCTAGGGTGAGGTTCCTGTTGTTACCTTGCTCCTGTTGCTAGGATGTGGTTCCCTTTGCGACCTTGTTTCTGTTAAGAACATGTGCTGGTATGATAACAGGGTGAGGGCCATATATACTACCCAAGCACCAGGTAGTGACAGATCGCACTTCACTTTGTGTCACCTCTTTTTCTTTATCTTTTATGCTGTAGAGTGGTCAAAGCGGTCAGAAATATGGGTTGGGTGGAAGATAATTTGTTCTAAATCATTGAGAATGGAGAACGTGAGGTCTACAACCAATCCTATGGTGAACGTTGAAATCCCCGAGGTAGTTATTTGCTGCCTCTTTATTATCATTTTATCTGTTACCGTTCCTTTATTCTTATCGTTTATCGATTGACTTAACTTGTTCATTGTTGTTACACTTCACCATTTATTTGCTTCCATTAATTCATTTCTTATGCAGGTTGGTACTTCTTTAAAGAAAATTTCTTCTTCCTGATTCTTTTCATTTATTTCTTTTTTTCTTTTATCAGGTCTCACTTCGTATTATTAGACTTTTTTTTGTTGACTGATGAACATATGTATGGCTTCCTTGGTTTCAGTGTTCTCTCCTTGGGAGTTTAAAACGAACTACAAGTCACAAGTTGGTGTGTTTATCACCTGAATATCTCGTCCGTAGTGGCAGTAGTAAAGACGGTACATACAATACAATACATTCCTTAGGCCTTCAGGAAACACAACACAGAATGTAGACTCAATGTAAACAGATTATATTTTTGTTATTATATTTACTGTTAACTGGGATGAGCGTTGACGCGGCGCACTGTACCTGATGGTGGGGAAAGCTGTGTCGCGTGATGGTTGAGTCTGGGCTCTGAAGCCGAGGCTGTGGCCTAGTAACGGTTGCTGCTGGGTCGCCTCTGAATATTGCTGCTCAAACAGCTCACCCTAAGCTGCTGCCGCCTCCCCTCAATACCACACATTCCAGCGTGCCGCCTCCCCGGCATATGACTCTACCCAGCTTGCCCCCACCACCCCTGTATACCACATGCCTCATCCTGCCGCCTCCCCTCTATACTAGACACCTCACCCTATTGCCACCCTGTACGCTCCACACCCCTCTGAACACACACCCAACCTAGATGTTCATCCTTCCCTCGGGGATGGTCAATAAATGGGTACCTGGCTTAGGTTGGCGAATTCTTGAATGTATGTATGTGTGTGTGTTTACACACAATGGAGTAAAGGCTTGGCACATATATATAAAGTAAGATTCGGGGCAACACGAGTGTAAAACTCTTGCCGTAACCGTAACGCATAGATGTTAAATACGCTCGCTGACACACACACACACACACACATACACACACACACACACACATACATACACACACACACACACACACACACACACACACACACACACTAACTGTCTCCTGGCGATTATTGGAATTGCGTTCAGGGTTATGGATAAGGAAGTATTCAGAAAGTTGTTCACTTCTTACGTAAGGCCAAAATTTTAGAATAATTCTTGAGTTTAGTCAGCGAACTAATAGAGATGGTTCAGAGGAGAGCAAAACGAGATATTACCAGAATTTGAGGAGTTAAGTTACAGGGAAAGGCGAGAGGTCTTTAGATTTGCCTATCTAGGAAGAGAGAAGAGTAAGGGATGATCTGATCACAGCCTTAAAATTCTTAAACCAGATTGATGGCGTAGACATTGAACAGTTCTTCGAGAGATGTAGGGATAGAACATCCGGGAGATATAACATGGAATTAAGCAAGAAATTTCTTAAAGACGATATAAAGAAGTGTTTTTTACAGTATGAGAGTTGCCGAATGAATGGAATGAAGTGCATGAGGATTTTTCAAATGCGGACAGGACACAGAAGTTAAAGAAGTTGTATGGCAGCAGAGAAAGTTCGCTAGATGAGGCCTTACGAGTTTAAAACTCCCTCCCCGTACAGTGCAGGTGGGTAACTGCAAATAGGCAATAAACTCACTCATGAGTTATCACTGGCCGACTGGTGTCGAGCCCGTTTCAGTTCGATTCCTGGCTCGGCAGTCGGCTCACACCCAAGCCAGGTGTTCACCTTTCCCTTGGGGCTGATCGATGAATGGGTACCTCGCTTAGGTTGGAATGTGTGGGTGTATACATGGTACATGTATACGGTATTAAGAGACGGGGCAGCGCGACTGTAAAACTCGCTTTCCGTAACACAGACACAGTAATCGTACACACACACACACACACACACACACACACACACACTGGCTTCCGTGGTCTGTGTTTAACATAACCCAGACATGAAGACGTAAGAAGACCTCACATAAGACATACAACTGACATGATTTCAGATATGGCAAGAAATGTCTCTTCAGATCTGGCATCAGCTGATTTATGACACGTCCATGGCATTGCTAGATAAGAGGTGAGCGTTGCCCCATCGTGGGTATGCTACACACGTGACATCACCTCAGACATGTGGAAAACGTGATGCCAGACGTGACAACATATCAACATGAGGCAGAGATGACAACGTAAGAAGCAGACGCGACAGCGGATCGGTACGGAACAGAAGCGACAGAAGAGGTGAACTTGCCCGACACGACACGTTCAAAGCGGTCTCGATAGTCGCCCGAGGTACATGTCACGCTCGTGGGTGTGCCGCATCGCGTCACACGTCACACGTCACATCTGGCCGAATGAGAGGCTACAGTGCATTACGATCCGTTACGTGTGTCCGTGACGAGTGTGTGATGTGACGGTGACACTTATAACTCTCTCTCTCTCTCTCTCTCTCTCTCTCTCTCTCTCTCTCTGGTAGGTAGCAGGTGGTAGGCAGCTACCGACCAGGGAGGTATATCACCGGTACTAACCCGCTTGGGGTGCTGGGAGAGATAGTAACGGTTGCACTGTAAGTCAGCACTTCAGCGGCTGTTAAGTGTCGCTTCTTCGCCCAGTTAGATACATTATCCTTCTGCTGCACCCACACGTCGGCTGCTGGACCAACGCCGTACACGCGGCAACTCATGACACACAAACGCGGTGTTCTTTACTCTAGATTCTCCTGCGGTGAGCCCCTTGACAAAAAGGGCGGTGGACGTTCTCATAAGCACATAAGTGTGAGTTGCCACACAGAACGGCTTGACTGAGATGACTGAACTGATTGAGAGAGTTAACTGAGAAGGTGGAGATGACTAAACTACTTGAGAAGAGATTACTGAGTAGATTGGGATGACTGACCTGATTAAGAGGAGATGACTTACTTTACTTAGAAGAGTGAGGAGTCGAAGCCTTTATACGGTATCAGGTGAAGGATGGTGCGGGAGGAGTTCCAGCGCCTTTTTTTCATGTTGAAGGCTCCAGTCACGGAGAAAAGTCCACATCAAGGCCGGGCCTCTGTTGAAATATAGAGAAAATTATGAAACAGAAAAGGAAAAACAAGGGAAAGTATTTACGACTTTTTGAGAACTTGAAAGACCTGTCTTTTGAAATGTGTCAGGTCATAGTTATTGGGAAAGACATAAGAGCGTAGAGAATTCCAGAGCTTCGACGTTTAGGGAAAGAAGCAGGTATCAAAACGACCCGCCCTTGAGTTGGGGGGGAGAAGGCTGTATTAAGTGTCCTGGTTGTAGGCTGGACCTGGGGTATCAGGACGATATTCATGACCTGGGAATCTATACTTGTACACTGGTTGCGTTCACTATCAGCTTACTTACATATACACGCACACTATATACCCGAACTCATACATTCAGATGAACACACTCAGCTAGTCACAGTACCAAACTTATGGTAGAATCACAGCAAAATCCACACTTTTTATCCACACGTACTCAAATGTAGATTAATATACCCGACGGACTCACTCAGAGTGATTCGCATACTTAGAATGTAGACATCCTTACTCATTGACACACTTATGATACGACACACACTCCTCAGATGCACAGACACACACTCTGTCATCCCAGCTACACTTTTATGTAGAGAACCTGAGACCACCAACATACTCATACCTAAATACACATTGGTAGTTGCACAGTGTAGGGACGCCACCATATCACTGTATGAACGTCAGCGATAATCATAACACCCGATTTGTTAAGGCTACTGATTAAGGCAAGAGGTAGCCTAACGTCGCGTAAATCAGGGAAAAATTTTTTTAAAAAATCAGTATTAAACTATTTCTATGTCCTTGTAGTTCTTGCATTGTCAATCATCGCGTAAAGCAGTGAAGGATATGTTCAAAAATCAATATGAAACTTTCTCAGTACTTGCAGGTTTTGTAGTGTTACTCATAGCTCATTTCTAGGTTTTGCATTGTTTTCGTCATCAAGTATTTAACGGTTCGTCCTTTAGTGGAGCTTTCTATATTACTGAGTTTTGTTAACTAATATAACAAAGTGGTTGATGCTCCGTGAAGAGCAATCGATAATTCCTTCCGTAAGGGTTACGGCAGAAGATTTTGAGTCAGCTATTCCTCCTTTGTATAGCGTCTGGTGCCGCACGGAGCGGCTTCCACTGGCTTGATGTGAAGGACCAGTGCCAGTGTGGGTTGCCGGGGCGGAGTGGCATCCTTCAGCATCTGGACCGGGTCGTCACGCCGGGTTTTCAGGCTGGACGCGCACAATCCTCCCGGTTCCTTTTTGAACGCCCGTTTGTCTCTGCTCAGTTCACCGTGTTGAGGACGCGCTCGACAGTAGATGTTGTACTAAAACTGCGCTGAAAGTTAAGGCAGCTCTCAGCCCTTGGGGAAAGCTAAGTGAGGTTTTGATAAGTTCTCTTCGTCCTTATTTGTTCTTCTTTGTAGTATCTAACCCCATGTTTTCCCCTCATCTTGAAAACGCTCCGCATTTTTCGGTTTACGGTACATTTGGTAAACTCATTCACAGTCAACCCGCCAGGTGTGACAGTGTTTACTGACTGGAACTTATCGATTTATGTGATTTACGTCAATATTGATCAAGTTAATATCGCGGCGTCCGTAAAATAAAAACTTTAACCTAAGCGCTCACACTTCACTCTCTCACACTCGGACACTTTACGCAGACACATGCCTGACTGCCAGGCCCTTTTAAAAATCTTAACCCTTGATAGTCAGGTTGAAATTTTGGCCATCATCACCAAGGGCTGTACCTTCGTGCTCAACTCATGATCTAATTAAGCGGACATCTGTTCACATTAGATCAACGATATATGTTCCCCTTTGTGTCAATACATATAAGTCCGCCGCTGCAGTATTGATCCGTGGCGATGGTGTGTAGCGAATAAATCAAACGCTGGTGTGTGATTTTCCTGTGTGCAGGTGAGGACCGTAACGAGACGGGGGAGGGGGGAAGAGAGGGAGGGGGTTGATGCAAGGGAGGCAGCGTGAGCAAAGGGCGCTGGTGAAGGAAGGAAATGGACGAATGGGTAAAAGAAGGTTAGAGAGAAGAGGAGAAGAGAAGGAATCGATAAGTGTAACTAAAGTACAGAGGAGGAGGATCTTGTGTACATACTGTTCCCTTGTGTGTAACAGATATTGTTATACACTAGTGTGTACAACAATTGTTGCAGTGCGTCAACCAGTTCATAAGTTTTCTATCAGTTGTTCTAGTACGTTTACCAGTTCATTAGTGTGCCTATCAGTTGTTGTAGTGCGTCGACCAGTTCATTCCAGTGTCTACCTGTTGTTGTAGTACGTCAACCAGTTCATTAGTGTATCTACCAGTTGCATTAGTGCGTTTACCAGCTCTTTAGTGAGTCAGCCAGTTGTTAGAGTGTGTCGACCACTTGTTGGAGGATCACCCAAGTGCTGTAGTGGGTCGTGTTGTTGTAATAGGGCGTCGACCAGGTGTAGTAGTCGGTAGGGAGGGTACGGGGACCTCGGGCCTGCCGGACAAGTGGTGACACACAGGATGCTGAGGATGTTCCGGCTGGACAGTGAGACCAACGGTACTGTTGTGGTTCGCGTGCTTACGACGGTGCTGTCCTTGACCACGATGGTACGGTCCTTGAGCACGACTGTAAGATCCTTTAGCACTGCAGTGCCATCCTTGAGGCGCAACGGCACCATCATTTAGCACGGCGCTATGACTCTTCAGCCCACAGTACACACACACACGAGAGATGAGATCCTCGCGAATATAACTAACCCCCCCTCCCCCCCTGTAGAGTACGAATAGGTAATTTCACACTCCTGACGGAACAGGAAGCAGCGAAACAGACCGGGAATATACTGTATTAGGAACATAGGGGCCTACACATCATCGTGTAATACTTGGGGTTTGGCAATGTAGTTCATGAAGACACGAAAATGTTAGAGAAGAAACCAGACTCAAAGAGATGATATAAATGTGGAAAATTCACAGTGTTAAAGAATTTCTTTGAGAATATAAGTAGGGAAATAGAGTTCCGAAACCACGATATAGAGCATTGTTATGGAGGTTATGTGGAATCTACAGTGAAGAGTTAAAGACCTCTTCTGCTGCAGATAGAGAGGAAACGGTAGAAATGAGAGCTATTACTCCGTCAAAGGGAAGACAGACAGAAAGGCTAGGGATAAGTAAGAGAGCAAGTAATAAGTACAGCAAACTAAGGAAGAAAGGAGAATCCTTGAAAAGAATATCGTGGACAAGGCAGGAGCTTCCCTGGAACTTTTCTGTAAATTCATCGAGGGTAAATTGCCAGTTAAAGACCAGCTAATCAGCCTAAAGGATCTAGAGGGAGGGGTTTTAGAGGTTGTTATAGAGACATACATGGAACTGAATGACATGTTAGCAGTTTGGTTCGTAGCGGAAGACACCTTAGCTCCAAACGCAAGCGAGATCGAATAGGAAAAAGGTCTTGGAAAGCATTGAAACTGAAAAGGACATAAGCAGACCCCCAAAGAGCCTTGACCCATATAAAGCTTACACTCCTGACGAAGTTTCTTCCACATGTGAGGAAAAAGTGAACAGATAACCTTGATACACTGCTTTAAACATCGGTCAGTGTGTTGTTGGAGGGGGGCGCAGTACCAGTGGAGTGGAAGAAAGCTTACGTCGTGCCTATCGTAAACAAAAGTGATTAGGAAATTTTACTGAGCTATAGACCATTTCCTCTGAAAAGTACAGTGTTTAAGGCAATAGCAACGATAATCAGAGAGCAAGTAGAGAATTTCAAGGGAAAGGAGATATTAGGAAACAAATCTCAGACTTATCAGAGAGAGTGAACTTAAGATAAATAGATAAGGGTGGATTGTGTTCCTGGTCTGCCAGAAATCGTTTAACACCGTACCACGTCAGAGGCTGGTACAGAGACTGGATATTTACGCAGGAGTAAGGAGGAGACTACTTCGACTGATGGAAAATTACTTTCGTGGAAGGGAACAAAGACGAAGTAGGTTGGGATCACCAGAGGTGTGCTGCAAGGCTCGGTCCTAGGACCATTGCTCTTCTTGATCTCTGTGAATAACTTCCCAAAAGCATTTGATTCCTACTCGCGACCTAGACAAACGCCAAGGTTGGGCGAATACGTGGTTGATGAATTTCAACGCGAATAAGTAAAGTAATGAGAATGCGACACGGTGGAAGATTATCTTGAGACGAATCTCTATCTAGCAGGAAAAATGCTGCAGGAATCTATGTTCAACTTCGGAGTCTACACTGAACCAGACCTGTGTTCAGAGCCCAGTCCTAGGAGGAGACATATTTTTGCTTGAGGAGGAGACATATTTTTGCTGGCAAACAGCAGTGTTCAGCAAACTATTTTCGCTGTGTAATAGTCTAATACCCGACGGTACTTCTTTGGTATAATCACCGCATTTGAACAAGTCGGGTCACCTCATTTTATGGAACCTAGAGAACTCGAAGAGAAGGTCCAGGAGAGGACAACAAGAATGGTTACAATCTAAGATAATTGAGTTACAATGAGGTTAGAATCCATAAGATTGTACACCGTGAAAGAAAGGAAGAAAGAAGAGTAAGGGTGACTTGATCACAACAAAATATTTTGTAAAACAGTTTTATGATGTCGACAGTGAACATCTAAGATGCAGATAAAAAGCAACCAAAGACCGTAACAAGCAGCCAAGCAAAACTCGTGTTAGAAACGACGGAAAGAAGTGTTTTCATAGTGTAGCCTGAGAATGGAATAAGGTTAATGATGAAGCTCTGAATACTGACAGTACACTAAAGTTTAAAAAGTTACACAATAGTAAAGAAAGTACAAGAGATGAGACCTCAGGAGCACAGGAGTCCATCTCTGCGCCAGACAAAATAGGTAATTAGACCCAGGTCATTCCATACACTGAACCTCCTCTAAATCAGACATAAAGTCGACACCCCCACACTCACGCTGCAGTCGTGGGGGGGAGGCCGGCCACCCCCACCAACAGGACCGACGCGCCGCCTCACTGTGGACGTTATCGCCCGCCCGTTCTAATTTATGTGACGCACGGATCCCCCCCAGTTTTGCCTAACGACCCCGCCTGGGTAACGAATGTCCCGCCCAGCCGTTCGAGGCCAGGATGATCCAGGATATCTGGAGACCCTGAACGTTTTAACTAATATAACCTTGACGTATGGGTGAAGATACCACACAGAACCGCTTGGTTAACCACGGGCGTGAGATATTCCGATTGGAAAAGGTTTATTAAGAGGAATTGAACCTCGTCTCTTCAAGATAGCTAAGGCGACGGACGTCTGCAAGTTGGCGAGAGAGACCACGACGAGACAACTCATCCAGATCCTTCGGTTTTAACCGAAGGATCTGGTTGAGCTCCTGCACATGTGGGCCTCCTTGAGAGACGGAGAGGGTTATGGTGTAGTTTAGTTTCAGACTGACTGACGCAAAGGAAATCACACGAAAGGAATTTGTCATTCTAGGATAACATATGAGGATGAGCCTGACTCAGGTATTGTTTGTGAAGGAGCGATACTTCCTTGTGGATGTAAGGATGGCTGTTTTTACAGGCTCCAGTCACAGACAAAAGTCCACATCAAGGCCGGGCCTTAATTGAAATATAGAGAGATTTATGAAAGGGAAAAAAATTAAGAGACAAGGGAGAGTATTTACGATTTTTAGAAGAAGTGAAAAACCTGTCTTTTGAAATGTTCTAGGTCAAAGTTATTGGGAAAGACAGGGGAGGGTAAAAACTTCTAAAGCTTCGAGGTGTAGTGAAAGAAACAGTTATCAAAACGGTCCACCATTGAATTGCCAACGGCCTTAGTAAACATGTAACGCATAAGTATGCCGAGTATTGCGTGGTCTAGTTAGTGGTGGGGACACACAAGCAAACACCAAAGTAATATGTATAGAAGAGGGAAAGTGAACCAATATTGCGGCGTAGGGCAAGCGGGTCAAATTCTGAAGTTATCCTAGGAGAGATAGATGTGTTTGTGTGTGACTGAGTCTGGGTGTATATAGTGCTAGGTGTATGCTTGTATCTGTGTAACTGCTATTTGTGAATACTGTTCGTGATTACTATTTATGTGTAATGAGAAGGGAGCTTTACACTTATGTTGCCTCGTCTCTTATCCATATATATATATATATATATATATATATATATATATACACCTTTCTCTTAAAAGTATTCACACGCATATACAAATCCCAGCGTACGCCAGAAACCCATTCGTCGACCATCCTTAAATGGGTGGATGAACAACTGGGTTGGCTGGGAGGCGGCTGCCCTGTCCAGGACTCGAACCTGGGCCCGTTAGACTGGTGAGTCGCAGCGCAAACCACTGCACTATGGTGGCTCATATATTTGTGAGTATGTCTGGAAGTGTGGCGTACACTGTGAGTGCGTGTCTGAGTGTCTGTGCCTACACCTTAGTGTTTGTCTGAGAGTGTCTAAATGTATGTCGAGGTTTGATAGTACCTAAGTGTTTTTCTAAGTGTCAGTTTGTCTGAAAATGAGTGTTAAGTGTATATGAGTTTATTTAGGAATGAGTTTTGCAAAATGAGATTCTTTCTTGTGAGTTTTGGTCTTTGTACGTGTGTATGAGGTGTCAGAGTGTGAGACCATCTGAGGTTGAGTGCTTAGGTTAAGTCTGGGAAATTGTGTTGTCTGAACTCGACGATATTGATATATAAATGCTGATGAAAATGATGTAAATCGATACGTTACAGATAGTAGAGCACTGCTACACCTGCCGAGTTCACCTGAAACGGGTTTACCTGCTCCGCGGTGAGTTTATCAAAAGTCTCCAAAATGAGGAGAAAATAGGGAGTTGGATAACGAGAAACAAAGAATGACAGAAATGGAGAGAACTTTTCAAGACCTCACTTAACTTTTCTCAGGGGCCTAGATTCACCTTAACTTTCAATGTTATTTTAGAAATCTGTTTAATGTCGTGCGCGTCCTCCACACTGTGGACTGTGGAGATGAGTGGACGTTGAAAAGGAAATTCTTTTAAACGTTCGTACCTGAATGTTCATGAAATTATTCATTTTGCTTTATTTTGTGAAGGGGGAAATCACTTGTGGGTAAAAATAATCTAAAGTGATAATTTCATCAAACTTCGAGACAAGAACGATCAAACTAGTTGTCCTTTGAGTGCCTACTTGAAGGCACACGACCGCAGGAACTATATGGGAGTACACGAGAGGGTGACAGTTAACAGGAGACCTGATGGTCCATGACGAGGTTATCTAACGGAGGCCAGTAAGAGCAACCTGAAACCCACATTCATTATCGGTACAGACGAGAGAGTAAACCAGAAATAGCCTTCCCATCCACTACTACCCTTGAACACAGAAACAGTAAGGTAGATTGCTGGGAAGGAGCATCATGTTCTGTAGAGAAGGTATACTGATAACGGTATTCTGTAGGAAAGTGTTAATGGTGATAACCAGTAAAGTTGCTGATGGTGAATACTCGGCAGGAGATATAGATATCCAACGGAAAGAAGACTAAGGGGCGATTTTATGCTTTAAAGTTAAAAAATGTGTTTTCCTGTCTTCAACAGACGTAGTAAATGATAACTGATTTAAGTATAGTATTTATCTGGCCGTGATTAAAAGTTATTGATGTTCTTATTGACATCTGCTCTCAATCTATCCCAGTATTTCTACAACTCTACAGATGAAAAAATAAAATGTCTACATTAGTAATGCTTCTCCTTTTAATTTAATGCCGTCGTGTCTAGACGTTGAATCTCATCTAAGATATTTTAGGATTTTAGTATGTTATATTGTCAGTTTTATACCATTTTTTATTTAGTTTTTTATTTTGAAGACTGTGTTAGAGCTACCAGGGTTTTATACACACACGCACACACACACACACATATAATTATATATATATATATATATATATATATATATATATATATATATATATATATATATAGAGAGAGAGAGAGAGAG
>JAYMFT010202859.1:0-11643 GCA_038088735.1 Panulirus argus | reverse complement strand
GGGATGGGTTTTTCTTCGTCTGTTTCCTGGCGCTACCTCGCTGATGCGGGAAACAGCGATCAAGTATAATAAATAAAAAAAATAAAGTAATGGTTGATGTTGGGCTGTGATTTCTTCTTTGATTGCTAGTCTTTTTGTGTTTTTTCAGTTTGCACAATAATTACTAACCACAATATGGAATAGATCACAGTATTTCCTGCTCTCCCCTGGAATAGATTTATTATAGGTTCCTGTAAAAACTTGGTTTTATGTTGAGTGGACATGCTGTTCCTGTGTTGATGTTAAATGGTTGAGTAGTATATTTAAGAAAGATTGAAATCCCCTTGTCAAGATCTGTTAGCAGTAACTTTATTTCGGAGATATGATGAGATACATACACAAAATTTCATTATTAATGCTTAGATGATCATGAATATTGCATCACGACCAGAATTATCTAGTTGAAGAAATGAAATATATATTTTTTTTTTTTTTTTTTTTTTTTTTTTTTTTTTACTAAAGTTGGATGCCTTACAGATAATAATATTGCTGTATAAGTTACATTACTTTTTATCATAATAGGAGTGATAAAAAAGAATATTATTCTGTGAAAAATTTTTGACATGCACCCCAGGGAGAAAAATTTTGTTTATTCCGAGATGTGAACATTACATGGGTTATTGATTCCATACACACACTCCTGTTATTGTGCTTGCCAACTCCCTTTAGGCACATTAACTTTGCATCTATTGAGTTAACTGCACTTTTACTTCTGCACCAAAGTGATCCATTTATATTATCCAGAGAACTCAAATACAACATCTTGAAGATATGACACAATCTATATGCTTTTCATCATTTGGGATTGATCATGGGTATCAGTTATTGCTTACTCATTGAACTTTTGGGTCAGATTTTCTTGCCACCTTTGGAAGCTTAGATTAATGATTGTCATAATGTCCATAGATCAGTTTGCCCTTCTCTTTTTCTGAATTGTTGTCACATAATTTAAAATTTTTTTTGTACCAAACTGTATATGTCAGTTTTAGTCACCTTTAACTTTTACTTATATACTTCATGGCATGACCTTTTAAAGAAAACAGTGTTTTATTAGAAAATGAAATATAAAGTTAAAGATGTTGCAAAATAGTCTGACATGTAATTTATACTGTGTATAATGTATCAAGACATTTTTGCTTCATCAGAATTTATCTGCTCGTGCTCTGTAAGGGAGGGAAATCATTGTTTTGTGGACATATTACTTAATAGAAAAGTTGCAGGCAAATTGAAATAGTTTACATTCTCCCAAATGTTAGAGATGTTTTTAGATTGAAAATGTTTGATTAGATTTTTTTGTTGACACTGGTGACCTATCATCTGGGGTAAATCATCCTTAGAAAGTAGTTTATGATGATTCATTCATGAAAATATGAGTATTTTGGAATTGAATTGATCATTATTTATTTTATTATACTTGATCGCAGTTTCCCGCGTCAGGGAGGTAGCGCCAGGAAACAGACGAAGAAAAACCCATCCCCCTGCATACACACATGTATACATACATGCACACTTATTTATGTTCATGTATTTTTATACACATTTTTCCTCCATCCCTTCATCATATGTTAGTGATTCAGTATTACCCCAATATGAATATTTATAGTATGATATGAGGCTCCTGTTGAAGTAAATAATGAAGGAGAAAAGTATTGATAAAAAATCACTATATGAAGTTCAAGAAAAGAGGGATTACAGAAGTGCATAGATTTTAGATCTTACTCTTTTATACCCATGACGTATCCCCTTCTATATTGACAACTTATGCTTTGGCCTTGTAGGACGTATAGTGGGTTTTAGGTTAAGGATGTTTGATAGTATGGCTGATGGAACTAGAAGAGTTTGATAGCAAGATAGATAGACAGATGAAGAAAGTAAATTTTATAGATTTGAAGGTAATTCAGATGAGGATGGCTTGAGGATAATTTTTAGTTATTGCATTGGCAATATTTTATGTGTTTAGGCAGAAGTCATGATTGAAAAAAGAAAAAAGTTTTTTTAACTAAGAAATTAACTTCAGTAAACAAAGTGAAAAAGCAGTGTGGAAACCCTTGTTCACTTTGGCACACTGGGTACAAGTTCATATTTGTGAGTGAGTGTAGAAGCTTTTGTTCACCGTAACACATTAGACACGAGTTGTTATTTGTAAGTAAAGTAAGAATTTGCATATATTTGATCCACCACATGTAAATGGGAACAGAATTGAAGATCTGTTTCAGTGTGAAATAAGTGTCAGAATCAACATTTTACTTGACTTCTTTTTCAAATTTTAATTCCATTATCAAAGCTAATGCATATACTGTTTCTAGCCTCAAAAAGTGTCTTGTCTTATTTTCACTGGGCCCCCACATATGCAAAACTCAATTCATAAAACATAAACTGAATTTTTCAGTAGATCTTGTCCTCAGTAATGGGTATTGATGTCACTCATATACATATCTGGTATTTTTATTATTCCAGGCCTTAACATTTGTTGATAGCGGAACCATTATTTTGTCTTGCATGCTTCTGAATGTTGATTTCAGTAGGGTGAACACATGCCAAACATGTTTCTTTCTTTCTCTAAAGTGCTTTATGTAGTTCAGTTTGCTCATTTGCTTTCATTTCCATCATTTACCTTTTCTGTCATGGTTTACTGTTTTTTTTTGTGATTACACTGGAAAAAAATAAGGTGCATCCTTAAAGCATAAATCTTAACGAAGAGAAATGTCAGCTAATCTTTTTCTGTAAGCTCTAATATGTTACTGGCTGCACATGAGGATTAATCATTTGCTCTTCCTTGTATTTATCTCATAACTTCTGCACTGAAAGAATGCTGTTGTTACTCTTTTCTCACATCAATTGTGAATCTTATTCATTTCCTTCTCCCCAGCCCGATGATCTCATAACCATCAACTACTGTAATTTTTATTTTTTCAAGCCTGATTGCCTTTCCTCTTTATTGAGGTAGCATCAGGAACAAATGAAAAACAGCCTCACTTTCACTCATCCATTTTTAACTATGTATAATGTACCAAAAACAGAGGCTACCACCCACACCTAAGCCCAGATAATACTTCGTGGATTACTTTGACCACTTTCGTATACCTTGGTTCATCCCATTGATAGCATTTACCCCACCATCTCCATATACTTCACCAATCCACTTGTTCTATGGTACACATTTCTTCTTCTTAAATGTTCATGCCTAATACTGTACCCCAAAGCCTTTTTTACACCACCCTTCCATCTCGTTTTCAGTTTCCTCATCCATCATGCTCCCTCAGCTTTTGAAGTATAGATGCTCTTTGTCAATCACTCTTCACTTGTCCTCTCATATACCCAAACCATTTTAGTACACCCTGGTTAACCCTTTCAGTCAGAATAAGCTTAGTAATGAGATCTATGAAATTGCCCTGTCTGATCTTCCTAAGATACCACTTATCTTAAGATTCCATGATAGTTTGCTCTATTCTCATTTAAACTTTTAGGTTCTGTCTTGATGAAATCTGAGCAACAGATCTTTTACACAACATGCAAAGGCTTTTTCTCAGAACCTAGCTGAGTTGACTGAAATCACATGATTACTGCTTTTTCTTTCATCTTTGTTAGTCCATCCATCAACAATCACTGTGGTTTCTACAGCATAATGTAGCCTACATCCATCAACAATCACTATGGTTTCTACTGCATAATGTAGTCTAGCATTGACAGATGAGCACCATTTACATTTTACAGTCTTTTGAAGTGGAAGAATGTTGTATAATTTCTTTCAAAAAGTTACCCATTTAGTTCACATCAGGGCCCTATATGATGTAGTCACTTAGTCTAAGTTATCTTTTATCATAGTGTTGTAGTTAATTTGTAGAGTTATAAATGTTTGAAAAGCATTTTCATCCTGGAACTGCAATGAGCAACAATTTAGTGTTTGTGGTAAGGTATAGGTTATTGTTATAAAATTAATGTGTTCATGATGGACTTCGGACCATTATTAAAGGTGTGAATGCTTATAAAAACATGGCAAGTCTAGGAATGGAAGCAGAACACATCTGAATATGGCAGAGGAGTGGGTGATATTGCAATTTGGATGAAAATGCAAAAGTGTTTACACATTATCTATTTGACCATATTTTATGCACCTTACCTGTATACTGGGATATCATGATCTTGACACATTTCTGTAGTCATTCTTAAAAGCATCCCTTATATGGATGTACTTCATTTTTCCCTCTACATTATCACTCACTTCACCTGTACTTATTTCACTAAGTAATTCTCTTCTCTTGTTTGTGGTACCTTTTTGCTCCAAGATTTTGATTAACTACTCCATTTATAATATTCTGTGTCCCTCAGATTTCCACATCCTCTTAACAGTACATATCACTTTCTTGCACCCTGTTTGTTGGTGTGTTATTGCAGGACTCATGTTTCAGTATATTACAGTAAAGTGGATATTACCGCTTCAAACAAACTTTACCACACGGAATAGCACAATTTTTTTTATTTGTAATAACACAATGTCCTTGCAGTTGTTCTTGGTGAAGATGGGCCTGCATCATGGATCTTTGACATCACATTGGATGTTGAATCTGTTAATGGACATGGTGGTAAGAGTTGTGACCCTTTCATTTACCAAGACTTTTTCACCATGGACAAGAAAAAAGAATCCCATAGCACCTTCCACAATTGATTGATTTGCTCCTGCCAAAACTGCACCTCACCTGCCTGAACATCCACCTTCTCAAAAGCAAATGTAACAGAACTGCAAACTGCACATAACAGAGCACTCAGAACAGACACTCATTAATCAGCAACCACAAACACTCATCACTTACACAATGAAACAAAAATCCATGTAATACAGTCCCATCTCAACATGCTTAGCACTCAATTCTTTGCAACAGCACAAGACCCCTTCCATCCAAACCACTCCATAACTAATCACTTGCCCCCAGATAGAAATAAAAAGCTTACACCTGCCTCAGACTTCAGTATCCTTTACTCACAGATACCTCCATCTCTAACAAACACCAGTGACAAAACACATACATGCAGAAATGACCTGACAAGCTCTAAACAACTATCCTCCCAATTCACTGTCGAACACCATCCCACCAGACATATACCCCATCTGAAACCACACTTCCCGGACATACACAAGTCACACACTTTCACCTTTGCTTAGAACAGCATTCATCCCTACAGCACTAAAAACACGGATTCATCGTATCCCAATACCTTTTATTTCCTTGATGCAACTACCACAATGAAGGGACTAAATGCTTACTACTGTAGTCAGTTGCCCTGCATTCTCCCTACATAGATGTACACACAACATTATTTCACAGTTTGATCTGTAGTCCTGCCAGGTAGACATGGCCAGCTTCCTCAGTGCTCTGGGAATCCTGGGGTAGGAGGTTGTTTGCCATTTTCTACATAGTTAGCACTGGGAACAGAAGATGAAATGTCCTCATTTGCTCATATCTACTTCCTAGCTGTCATGTAAAATGCACCAAATCCAGAACCCCTGCCACCCACAGCCAAGCCCCACAGACTTTTCCATGGTTTCCCTGACTACTTCATGTGCCCTAGTTCAGCCCATTGACAGCACTTCACCCCTTGTATACCACTTGCTCTAATTTGCTTTGTCCCATATATGCCTCACACCCTTTTGTGTTTTCAGGCATTGATTTTGCCAAGCATCTTGCACTCCATCCTTCTACCTACATGGTTCCCCCTTTCTCCTTGTTCCTTCATCTTTCAGTGCATACACCATCTTAGTCAACCTCATCTCACCCACCCTTTCCTTACCCATCCTGTTATCACCCTTTCTTAACTCATCTAACCTCACCGTATATCCGAACCATTTCAGCTCACCCTCTTCAGCTCTTTCGTACATATTCTTCTTACTACCACACTACCCATCTTTGCTCTTAAGGACAGTGATCTCTCCCTGTACATCCACTCCAATCTGGGTATCTAAAATTCTTTACTTCCTCCAGGTAAACAGCAACCAACTCACCTCCTTGGCCCTCAACCCTAACAGACTGTAGACCTACCCATCTCTCCAAGACCCTAAATTCACCTCCCACCACCCAATCCATAAACATTAAACAGCCTTGGCAACATAACATATCCCTCCTACAGACCCATTTTCACCTGGAACCACTCCTCCCTTCCTTCTTGCACTCACTCCTTACTCTGTTTTGTATTTTTTTTTTCTGTCTCCATTCCACATTCCTTGCTGAATTTTTGATGATGCAGTATGTAGGAGGAAATGTGGAAAAATTTGTATCGATTTGATTAAAACTGGTCATTGCCATCTTACTGCAAAGTATATGTAGAACAGTGTAAGGTTTCATAAGAAATTCTGAACAAAACTACAAATAGTTAACATTTGTTTTATACCTTGAAAGAGGATTACTTATTGATCACTAAAATGGAACAGTGCATTTCTTTAAGCACTTGTTTAAAATGATTGTTGCACAGGATAATGTTCTTGATTGGTTGTTAAAATAGACACATTAATGTGGGCCAATGTTTGATACAGTATTCTGACAGTAATTAATTAGTACTGTAACTTCTTAACAGTAGGTGAAGCTGTTATTACTCCAGTGAATGTAGTGTGCACAGTTTGTGCTCACGCTGTAAGTGAATGTACCAACCATTAGGGGATGGACACGTGCTACTTTGAAGCCCTGCCCCATTTTTATACTCAAATTAGATTATTGTAAGATTAGGCAGATTGAGAGTGGTAGTGCATTCAGTGCCATTCTCATGAGACCTCCACTTTCTTTTATTTCAGATTCAGAGTAATAATGCTTCTTCACTACAGTTAGAATGATTATATGGCTCTGTATAATGTGAGGATCCCTTTGCCATGATTGTGTGGATTTAGCAGATATTGTGTTTACATAAACATGTATTACAGTAATTTATCCTGGTTATGACTTGTTGATTGTTCAACTTGTATTAAGTACAAAATAACCTCTGTTCCATTTTTTGTCCTGATTTTTCATTTATGTTAGATGCTAATGCTTGTCTTTTATTACCTCTTAATGCATTGGCCTCATTTAATTTAGGGCTAATGTAAAATGAGCAATGCATATTTTACCATTCGTGATTCCTTGAGTCACTGTTACATAATGTAACTATTTTACTACCATGGAAATACAAATCTTGGAATAAGTTTGTCTCTTTAACTTGTCTGACCTAATGTTAAGAATTTCTGAAAAATAAGAATAGTATGATATAATTTGAAAGGTACAAACTGCCATTAAGCAGTGGGTCCTCTGAGAGGGGATACATTGTCCCCGGGCCCTGGGGTCCAAAAGGGGGCCCAGGAATTTCCTGGGATCTCAGAAAATGCAGAAAGTCAACAGAGCACTCCATTCCACCCCTCTCTCATCTTCCATACATTTTTTGGTCTTCCAGCTCATGGCATAAAATCGTAGTGGATAAAAACAGGATGAATAATGGAGAAGGGAAGGGGGCCCTGAAAGAAACTTTGTACCCTCTGATAAAATTCCTCTCAATGGCCCTGTTAAGTAGAATAAAGTGCATTGATAGTTGGAGCTCTATATGAATAGAACGCAACATAGGAAAAATAGAATATACTAGCCAGTAATGTACAGCATGGGAATATCATGCCTTCACCATGACCATCAAAAACTCCAATTTTCGACAAATGTCTTCATTGATGTCACACCATGAATATAGCATGTGGAGAAAAAGGAAAAGAAGAGCCTAAACGTTTTTAAGAAGGCAGAAATCTTATCTTGTAAACAAGGGCTAGTTATGATTGTGGAGTACATGAGAAAGTATGGAGTTCCAAAGTCCAGTGGTTCCACATTTTGATACGTTCATAGAGTAATTATGTGACACACTGGCATGCCCAGTACTGTAATCTAGCTAATGCCGGAGACATGCATGCAGCTTTATACCTGTGGGATAAGAAGCTGAAATTGAAGACCTTCAATCACAAATGACCTTTGGCCATTAGTAAAATACGAACATTGATAACCATTACCACCGGTGACCTTTGACCATTGATATCTTTCGACCATTGGTGACAGCTGGCCAATGATAAACTTCGACCATTGGTCACCTTTAGCCGTTGATGACCTTCGACTATTGGTGTCCTTTGGCCAATAGTGACATTCGACCATTGGTGACCGGCCGTTGATGACTGCCGATTTTGCAACCTTCACCCATTGATGACCTCCGACCATTAGGTTTTCGTTGACTGATATTCGGAATAACTATATTTGTCTTAGATGTTTGTTCATCACTTATAAGATCACAACTTAGTTCGCAAAAAGATATTAATTAGATGTGGAGTCAGATACCTAAAAGTATATTCTTTTCATATACATACGTACATACATGCATAAATGAATACATACAAAAACATAAACACCCATTTCCAAATACAAAACACAAGTACAGAAACATGCATAGACTTGCACACGAGCACAAACAAAAAGAAAGAACATTCGCACGTTTGAGATGACGTTTTTCGCTAGGACCTGACCTCTCCCACTGGATTGAGAGCATTATTTCTAAGGCTTTATCCTGTCTGAGAAACACTCTTTCGCCACTTTGATGATAAAAATGTTCATGAGAAAGTATCGAACTTTCTCACGTCCTGCTTTACATATCCTTTAAACCAAAATTACTAAGATTAATGAGGTTCAAACACGTCCTCACAAACCTGTTTTGCTGCGAGTTCGAGAGAGAGATGGTCATGGCTAAAGGCTGTATTTATAACGCTTCAACCCTCACCACTCCACTGGTGTCCTAGGCTTGGAGCCATCATCGTCTTTGCGAGATGGAGGAACTTGCTCTGCACACCATTCCTCCGAGTCTCTGTGTCACGACGCTGATTCAAAGTGTAAAATTACGTTGGTTAAATGTGAATGTCTGCCGTCGTTAAGCGAAGTTCAGAGACAGTATCGCTTGGTGAATCTTTACAACGAGAGAGAGAGAGAAAGCGAGAATGGAAGACAGAAAACGAAAGGGAGGAGACGGAAGGAAAGGTATAGATAGAAAAAGAAAGCAAAGACAAAGAGAAGGTCACAGAACGTGAAATTCAGCAGACAGTAAATCAATAAAGATACCAACACAAGAAGTAAAACAGAAAAATGTAAAATGGCAGTTCTTTGTGGTGTTTATATCGCTGGAGGGGGAAAAAATAATGCACTGAGACGCACACGAGCAACACGAAGAAATGGAAGGCTAAAGGTAAGAAAAGTAAAAATTGTAACCGATGGTTAAGAAATACAAAGACGTGAGGAGAATCAAATATGAGAGATGCATAACTCAGCAAATAACATACATAGCTAGAAGGAGAGAGAGACTTGAACGTCACCGTAACTCCAGAATGACAGGAGAATGAATTCCTAACGATATTATGACGCCATGTCATACATAGCCAATCTAAACATTCCTAATGAAGAAAAGGCAAACATTCTGGCGAGTGCCGATGGTTGGCAGGAGAAATCGACCTCTGACCCGGCACACGTACTCAGCAGGTGGAAAGAAGAGCTTCCCACGGAGGGATAACATCACCAGTCATGAAAAAGTTTCCCCTTTGCGGTCGTATCAGTTTTTGTTCCTTGAAGCGGCCGGCCTCTACATGACTCGTTTAAGGTGCCGAGTCAGCAGCAGCAGCAGCCTAGTCGAAAGCCGCAACGAGAGAATTTTTTTTAGAAACATTTTCCCAATATGTGGCTTATTTCAAGGTGATTTATCTTTTTTATCAGTATCGTGGGAGGAGGTAACCTGATATGCATGATTTTTTTTTTTTACCTTTTATTTTATGTGTTTCATCTAAGAACATGATTTAAACCTAACCTAACCTAATCTAAGGTTAACCAACTAACCTAATCTACTTTCACGTCGCTGAAGAAAAACCTGAGCGGTCACGTTTGGAAGTACAGTGAGCATCCTTCGACCTAGATAAGGGTACATCGGTGTCGTCAGGAGCATCATGACTTAGGGCTCAGGGCGTGATTTTTATATTTTTTTCAAAGTTTAGAGAAAAATAATGTATTTATCCTAGTTCCTAGTCTCCCTCACTGGCAAAGTCTAGGTCATAATAAACACAACCATAAATGTATATGAAGTTTTTGCTCTCGAGACATGACTATCAACTTTGCAGGAGTATATATATATATATATATATATATATATATATATATATATATATATATATATATAAAGAATAAGATTTAGATGTACGGTATTTATTACAAAATGATGTTAAAAGCACTTATCAATTAGAAATTCGTTTCTGAAAAGGTAAAGGTGAAAATATTACTTAAGAAACATATAGATAATTACTGAACAATATTTCCAGATATATTGTATACAAGGGCAGATGAAACAGGCAGAACCAGTCGTCCTATAACTTTCCTCTAAGATACACCAGTCATCCTGTATTCCTCAATTTGCTCAACACATTACGTGAGTATTGCTCAGCCTCTCATTGTAAGGGGGCAAGAACTCCCTCCAAACCGGTCTGAGACAAAGATCTTTACAAATAAATACATTTTGGCTTTGCTGGAGAGTTCCATCATGGTAACTTTCCCATTTAAATGGAAGAGAAACTTTTGAGCCATCTAGCAATACTTTCAGTATATGTAAGAGAGCCTGATAGTGTCTGCATACAGTTCTTCGGGGATGGGGTATCGGTCGATCGCCTGTCGATTCCCATCAGACGTGCATGAAAAAGAAAGTTCATATGACATGCAATTTATCTGACACGAAGTCGTCATGCGGCTTTAGGTTTACGGCGCAGGAAGGAGAAAAAAAAGAATGGGTATATAACTTGCTCAAGACCAGCTTTTTTTTTTTCTTTTTACGTTTGTTGAGTTCACCAGTAAAATAAAAGTAAAATATTTACATGTAGGTATTCCCGCAACAGCAGACAGTGAGATTTAATGCAAAACATCTTCAGAGACGTTATATAATGAGCTGTCGTAACAGTTCCATTAACCAGAAATTAATGAATATTGCCGAAGAGAAAACATAATCAAGGAATCACGTTGTAATTTACATCCGAAACTTTAAATATCAAGAGTCCATTCCTTCTCTCTCAATTCTATGTTTTTTTTCGGTCATCTGTTAAATTGGAAATTCTTGAACAAAGTCGTAACTTCCATCAGTTTTTATCCTTTTCTTGTATTTGGGAAAGCGGAGGCAAAACAGTGTGTCCCGTCACGGAATCCAAAATCTGATATACATGAAATTGATCCCGCTCTCCATTGTTGAAACTGGTATATTGCTCTATAGATTTGAAACCAGTGTCGCACTGTATAGGTGAAATTGCTGTCGCTTTGCAATACATTAAAGTGACCCAGCCAAATGTGCGTCTTCTACCGTATTTACACCATTCTTCAATTCAGGTGATTTTAATCTGTTGGAATAAATCATCTCCGTATATATCTCTTATGTGACATATTCATGATATAAAACTTCCTATTAATATACCTGAATTACCTTCCTGCCCTAGAATCCCATCTATAGGGCTTCCGCAAGCGCTCACGAAGCTACACACACACACACACACACACACACATATATATATATATATATATATATATATATATATATATATATATATAT
>JAYMFT010202848.1:0-11644 GCA_038088735.1 Panulirus argus | reverse complement strand
TATATATATTGCTTTTACTATCGCAGTATTTTTTTGTGACATTATTATTGTAATTGTCATTATTATTATTATTATAATTTTTTCAGTTATGTGTGATTTACGGTCATGAAAATACTTCAGACTCTCATGTCGAGAATCATGAGCATATAAAGATATACTACACCCGTGAATGAATAGATATATTTGTCCGTTGATACCCTGAAAAAATATTACAGCAGATATTCATAATATGATCTGCACTTTCCTTGGTAACGTTCACACGTTATCAAGTGATTTGGCAGAACGGAAACGTCAGTTTAGTGGTGAGTTCTTCATCATTGCAAGAAAGGTTTTACGCAGTTTATATATATATATATATTTTAGATACTCGTTGTGCAGTCTGTTATTTAATGTTTTTTTATTTCATTTTATTTTACGAAGAAGTGTATTTCGTCCCGTCTTGTCGGTAGTGTAGGTGCAATGTTGGGTGTGCCATAAGGCTGGGGCAGAACTGTGTCATGTGAAGGATGTTACGAGGTTGCTGCTCGTAAGGGCGGTATGCACGCCACCATTGCCTCTTTCCAGGTCCATAAAGGCCCCCCCGGGCCCCCCCCCCCCCCTGGTGCGTGTTCGTGGTGCATGGTGGTGTTAGGTTGGGTGGGTTGTGAGCTGCACTGTGGTGGTGGTGGTGGTGGTAGGTGGACGTTTGGTTTTGGTGGGTGACGCCAAGGCAGCATTTGGGTGGGTTCAGAGTGGCGGAGAATTGCGTGCTTGGCTGTGGTTCTGGTGTGGAGGGTTGTGAGTCTGTGGTCGATAATGGGTCTGTGGATGTCTGAGAGAGGGACGGTATGGGATGTGTGTGTGTGGGTGGAGGTGGACCATGCTGGAGGCCCTGCAGAGCGACCGGAGGTGGACCTTGCAGCTCCGAGTCCCTAGAATGAAGTACTTGTGTGTTCGTTGGGCAGGAAAATGAGGTGATTACAGAGCGTGAAGGACTGGCGACCGGATTGTGATAGATGGTGGGCGGTGTTTACGGGTCATTATCTGCGGGTGTTGGGTGTCGATGGGTGTTTGCGGCTTGCTGTGGTAGCCAGTGGCTGGCTGATGGTTCTGAGAAAATGTGCGATTAGCGAGCGAGGTCGTTTGATACGTAATAGACGACGTGGGCTGTTCAGACCACGTAATGGGTCGTAGGCGTTGGTCGTTAATCGAGGTTAGTTAGTGGGTGGCGGTGAGTAGTTCAGACCTAGGGGGGGGGGGGAGTTGCTGCGGTAGGTGATTAAGTACCGGCAATTACCGATAGTGGGTGTGTAGTGGGAGGTGTAACAAGACAGGAAGGACACGGATTGGTCGCCCAGAACACAGTTCTGCCTTTCGTGTTTGGCGAGAGTAACTGTTGAGTGTCTGTGACGCCCTAGATGAGGGCCTCCTCTGCGTCAGGCAGGTCTTCCGACTCGGCTTGAAGCATCCACTTAACTGATAAGAGTTGGCGAGCACCTCGTGTGCTCCCTTAGTATTCCATCCCACGACCATCCATCCTTCTATCCACCTCCTTCCCCATCCTCTCCCATCCTTCCCCTCACTTCCTTTCCTCATCTTCCCAGCTGCTTCCTATCCTCCTCCTCCTCCTCCTCCTCCTGCTGCTCGCCTCGCTTATCCGACATCAACCAAACCCCATCACAATATTCACC
Organism: Panulirus argus; assembly: GCA_038088735.1. NCBI lineage: Eukaryota > Metazoa > Arthropoda > Malacostraca > Decapoda > Palinuridae > Panulirus > Panulirus argus. Next base: position 9,974 of record JAYMFT010202848.1, on the reverse strand, counting down.
GCTCCACTTCATTCCGTCTTCTCTCGTCGCGTCTCGAGCCTCTCCTCTCCCATCTCACGCCTTCCCCTCACCTTGTCACGTCTCCCCCCTTCCCCCCCCCCTCCCCATTACCGTTACCCAGCGCCCCATTGCCTCGCCTCCAGCTCACGTCGCGTTGCCTCCTTCCCCCGATAAGTTTCCCCCCGTCGCCCAAGACACATCACTGAAGTTTCCAAAGTGATATTGGCCAAAGTTGGGACTGTTTTCAATAAGATTAATACTGCTTTATTTCTTCCAATTTCATTTTACTCTTCTATTTGGGAGCGGGGAGGAATGGGGGGTGGTTGGGGCTAGGTAGAGCACTTGTCAGTGTGGGTGTTGACCACTGGTGAGGGCGCGTGCGGTGGCTGCCTCTCTGCCTCAGGTGTCCCGTCACCCTCTGTAGATGGAATTCGGCGTGTGGGTGCCAGCATTACACACTCTCGGGTAACGGCTTAGATTTCGTTATTGGCACTCGCTGGTATCCCTAGACAACGATTAATGTACATGAGTGATCTAAACTTTGAATCTTGACTAGTCTTGTATTACATTTTGAAACCATATGGATTCAGCTGGAAGCTGGATCAGTAAAGCCATATTTGACAGCTGGTTCGAAGGCCATTTATCGATGTTTTAAGAATATTGGAACACGTAGTGGCTGAAGTCGTCATATTGTGGTCTTCCAAAAGCTTGATACATAAAGTACTGTCGCTGGAACTGAGTCTGTGGTGAAGAAATGAGACTTTTTTTTCTTCTTTTTTTGTAACGCTAACACTCTGCGTTCTCCTTCCGTTATGTTACTTGAACTATTGCGGGCCATGTTGCACCAAGGCCATCACCGATACTACTGCCCAAGAATTGGGCGAAATGGTAGTTACGAGCAGCGTTTGACTGAGCCGGACAGTGTCAGGTCGGGTAGTTCACCGGGCTTCGCCTCCCGTCATTTCTGGCTTTTTTCCCCCTCGCCCCGTGGGAGGGAATCGGCTGGATCGGGCCCGGCGCTGCGGATTCATCTCATGATAATTAAAAGGGAACCGGGATCCCTGGGCCGTGGTAATGGAACTCGGGCATTTTTATGATGGCCGGGCGCAAGTTGGACGAGGGAAGTTGGTTCTCTCCCGTCTCTGGTTTGGCTGGCTCGGTTGTAGGAGGCGTCGCCTGTCTTCTGCGGTGTCTCTGAATCGCTCTTTGTACGTGGTGATATGCCGGTGTTTGTTCGTGTTCTTATTAGGTTCACTTTCGTTGGGTTTGTCTCGATTTGCTTTTCCCCCTTTTCTGTCGTACATGACAGGGCGAGGCACTGTTAGGTGTTTACGCCCCTACGAGGCTTTTAAAATCGACCGTAACTCGGTAGTTTTGTCTTTCTGAGTAAGGACCAGTCGCAACGCGAGATCTCGGCGGAAAGTACGAGGATGTTGGTCGTGCTTTGGAGTTCAGGGTCAGCAAAGAACTTTTCCAATGGGAAGAAGTTAATTGGGCTGGAGCCACCGCCTGTGCTGCGTTCCTGGACTCTCTAGGGGGGGACTGGATGACCGCCTGACTTTAGCCCCAGTGTTGAGAAGGACCTCCTGGCTAGCCATGAGGAGGACCTCGCAGCTAGTCTCCAGGAAGACATCCTTGCCATTCTTCAGGAAGCTCTCCTGACCACTCTTTAGGAAGACCATCTCGACAGTTTTCAGGAAGAAATCCATGCTGGTCCGCAGGAAGATCTGCTTTGCCAGTCCTTCGGAAAAATCCTTACCAGTCCTCAGGAGAACCTCTCGGGCAGTACCCCGAGCTCTCCGGCGATAAAGCATTTCAGAAGTCAGTGATTTAAGACATCCCTGGAGTGTCGTGCGTTTCCATTGTGGGGCGGACAGGCAGGGAGGCGGGCATCGTGCGACAGTTGGAATTCGCTCCCCGTACCCGAGCAGTTCGGGTACGGGGTTCGAACCCGGGAGACAGATGTATTTTCGTACACACGGTTTTCGTCTTTCACAGCAACGTAGCAAGTGTTCGACCCCCTCCTTCAGATAACGACAGACATTCCTTGCGTAAAATTGCGACTTACGACATCGTTACCAAGAACGTGGATTTGAGGGATTCTTAGGTCGGTGTTTATAAAGGAACGGTAATCGTGAGTGACGCAGCTAAGGGCAGCGTCCCTTAATCGCTGCAGGGCTGATGTTTGCGTCACGTCCCGTCACCTGGGTGACGTTCCTTGATTGGCTTTACCACCAGCGCCACCGCCGGGGCGGAACCGTCGAGTTCGCCAGGGTTCGAGTCCCCGGGATTACATCCGGTTCACCGGAATTTCAGAATTCAGTGACTTTGAACTCGTGAATATTTTTGAATATGGAATTTTAATACATTACAACTCAATTTATTTATCTGTCTGTCTATTTATCTGTCTATTTATCTATCCGTTTTTCTGCTTGAGCTAACCCAACTGCAGTAACGGGTCTTAATCGACCAACACCTGGGGTTGGATGAGCGGCTGGATTGACTGTGGACAGAATGCCGCAGCCAGGATTTGAACCGGTGCGCTCGACCCCGTGCCGGCCCGTGAGTGCGTCACGGTCGGGAACGCTGACCGCTACACCTCGGAGGCAGTTGCAGGTGCGTGTGGAGTGCCTGCGGACGCCGCCGCGAGCACCTATCTCATCAGGAGAGGAAGTTGGGTGGGTGCCCAAGACTCGCGCCGTGACGTATCGACGCGCGGTGACGGCCGTGAGTGACGCCCAGTCTCTCCCCCACACACAGCGCTGACGCCCCATAACTGGCAGTCGTAAATTAAAGGATGTTAGATGAATACTGTTATCTAACGATCATTTGCTGCCAATTGTGGCAACTTCTGTGGGGAATGGCTGGCGGGTATGACAGATTTTTTAAGGTCGGTGAGTGAGTAAGTCTCGTCTGGATGATCGCACGGTTAAACGAGCGATCAGATAGATACACAGACACGCGCGGTTTGCACCAGCCTCCAGACGGACAGACACGGACCAGAAACTGAGGCTTGAGTGAACAGATAGACAGAGGACCATATTTCTCCGTCGGGGAAACAAATCAATACTGGGGAACAAAGACATGTTGACGGGAGCTGGGAGTGACGGGGGGGAGCAAGTTCTGAGACAGAGGAGGGACGCTTGATGGAGGACGGGCGTGCAAGTAGCGGGAGAGTGATAGCATTGTCTTGACCCGGTGTGGCAGGCGTCACCCTAGCTGAGCCGACGGCAGAGGGGGGGGGGAAGGGAGGAGGAGGGGGTGATATTGGCCAGTCATCTCTCTCCCCAGATCCTGGGGTTGGGGAGATGGGGTTTGCCTTGGGCTGAACTTAGATCATGAGGAGGGGAGGTGATGACGCCATGAACTGCCGCCCCCCCCCCCCTCCGTCAGACCTGAGCCACCACCCTCCCCAAGTTCATGGGTGAGGGAGGCGTGGAGCCATGGGGAACAGAGGAAGGTCCGGTCAGAGGGATGGGGAGCCAGAAGGATACGGGAGGAAGAGTGGGGAGAAGAAACTAATGGGGTAGTGAGTGTCAGTTGGGCGGAGATGCCACTGGGAAGAAGAGAATGCCAGTGGGGGTAAGACCTCACCGGAGGGAAGTACCACTCGCGGGAAAGATCCGGCCGGTGGGGGAAGTATTTATTGCCCCACTAGGGAGGCAGTGCCACGTACGGATGAGTGCCACCCGTGGGAAGGTGTCAGAGCCCATTGCCACTTCCTGACATATGGGAAAGCGTTAATGAAATGACGTCCTGACTTTCCCCAATGTTTTGCCAGTCGTAGCGATTAACTTCTTTACACATCATGTGACACGCTTGCAACTGATATTCTCTCTCTCTCTCTCTCTCTCTCTCTCTCTCTCTCTCTCTCTCTCTCTCTCTCTCTCTCTCACCTCGTTGATGCAGATTTAGTTAGTATGATAATGACGGTCGTTAGTGGCAAAAAGAAAAAGTTGCAGACTTAACTAGACTCTGAGAACTGTAAGAATTATCTCTATAAAAGCAGATCTTCATGTAATCTCAGGTTTTCTAGTTTGAAAACCTGCTTAAGACCTATTTTATAGATGCCACGTTGGTCCAGCTTTCGGCGCAGTTGAAAGTTTTCATAATATATTCCGTAATGTCCACGCGATGGAAAGGTAGGCCTCACTGTGGGGAGGTACTTGTTCCAAAATGGCCCCCCCAGTTTATACGGCTCTTGAAAGGAGGTCTTTAAAGAAATTCCGGGTCTTTACCCTGGATGACAGAGATTTATGGTTTTCAAGAGCAGCTCTCCTCCTGAAGGAAGGAGTTTTGTATGGAAAGCCTCGAGGTTCTTGATTGAAAAAGTTAGGCACTTAGTGTTAAATGAAAGGTCATTTTTGAACCGTACGTATAAGTTTTGAATATGTTTATAGTATATATATATATTTATATAGTACACGTTATATTCCCCTGTAGCGAACCTCGACACTGGAAAACGTGACACCCTGCTATTGCGACTTACTGACTCTGGTTATTGATATTCGGAAAGAGAGAGAGAGAGAGAGAGAGAGAGGAAAATGGGATTTGGTGCCCTGGGAGCGTACGGCTGAGAGAGATTTGCATTTTATTGGCGGGAACGATGAGCTGGGGCATTGTTGTGTACAGGATGATGCGTTGTGTCCCCGGGATGATGATGTGAGGCGTTGGGAAGTGCAGGATGTTGCATGACAACCCCTTTTGATTACTCGGGATCAGAAAGGGTGTGTGTGTGTGTGTGTGTGTGTGTGTGAGTGTGTGTGTGTGTGTCTGCGTGTTTGTGCAGAGTGACATGCGTCTTTATTCTTCTTCCGTTGTTCGGTTGTTAGCGTCGGTGGTTATTACCCACGCACGATGCGACCCTTGGATGGTGTTTGACCCGACCCCTTCAGGGGTCACGCTCTCCGACACAGGGGGTCGTCATAGTGTAGATAGAAAAGTAGTGATGATGGTAATAATGATACCGATGATGATAATGAATGTCGTGTGAAGAATGTTGAAGGAGACGCGGTCCTAACATCTGGCCCCGGGACTATTGAGGAAGTAGACAGCGATATCTGGCGAGTGTGAGGGGAAGGAGGCGCCCCGTCTGAGGGGAGGTACTCGCTGCAGGCGTAAAGCTTGAGGCGAAATTTTACTCTTATCACGAAGCTTCATATATCGATGAGCCTAACAGTTTTTCTAGCCAGAGTCGAGGCAGAAATTCTATTCGTATAAAGGTTTTCCCGAGTATATCGTTAATTCTCCGTGTCGGTTTTTATTTTTTTTTCCTACGGAATAAAACATTTTTGTATCTGGCTTTTAGATTAGGGACTGAGGCGATGGTTCTTTTTGCCTCTTAAGGCCTTCCCTAACCCGAGCGTTGAGGGAGGCGCCGTGTGTCTTCTTGTTAAAGAAACGAGAAGAAACGTCGCGTCCCGGGCGAAGATTTTTTTTTTCCTGCTGAAGGTTCCTGCTGCGGCTGGAGGGGTTTACGGCCATACACCCGAGACGATCAGTAAGTCGCTCGAGACGCGGCTGCAGATCAGGTTTTGTCTCTCGGCCCCACCTCAGGTGTCGCCGCCACGCCAGCTGCAGCAGCAGTTGGCGTGGCCCATCAGCCCCCTTCCCCTGGGGCTCTACCCCAGCCTTACGTAACGTGGGTTTTACGGTAGATCTTCCGAGCTGCGTGCCTCCAGCTGCTCCTGTGTCGTGTCGTAGTTGGTTGGTCTTTTACGGGAGTTTGCAATGGCTCACGCGCGAGTGTGAGGGGCGGGTTGTGTGCACTGCACATCAACCTCGACTCTCCTGCCGTGATTGACGGGTCCATTTGTGTCCGGGTATTGTTCCGTTATTTTGTATTCCAAATTGGGATCTGCAGGATATAGCATCAACCCATTTCACGCCGGGCGCTGATTGAAGCGCACGCCTCGCCGTAATGACTGCCTTCCATTAGCGGACGCCTCTCTCTCTCTCTCTCTCTCTAGCGGCCACCTCTATAAAGGTGACCGCCTGTCTTGGCTCGTCACCCTCAGTTCATAACAGAACGCGTCGTGCGCCCGTCTGCAGTGGTCACCCGGACGTAGCGGCCACTTGCTCATTACAGCAGCTGAACAGTATGGCTCTTATGTGTACATCATCCACCGTCCAGTACCATTCACTAGTCTGTGTGTGTGTGTGTTTATCTTGAGCCTGAGGCAAAAGGGTCACTTATAGGGTTCTGGGTTGGAAGTCCCCATGAAAAGGAACAGTGAAGACAGTACCGCTGTGTCGGGCTGTTTGTATGGGGCAAGGGCTGTTGCGTGTGAACTGGGGCTGCTCTGTGGGGTGGGGCTGTCTTGTAGGGTGGGTTTAAATTTTTTGGGGGGCAGGGTGTGATAGACGGGGCGAGGCTAGGTCGGAGACGGGACACACCCGAGGTTGGGTCATGGTGTTGGTGGGGAAGGTCGAGATGGACAACCGCTTAATTATTTACGCCCGGGGAGGGAGTAGGCCTGAGAGAGAGAGAGAGAGAGAGAGAGAGAGAGACCCCCCGTGATATTTACAGGCCTATCGACGCACCGCACTCCACTCCCGCGGTTAATAAAGCCCCGAGGGAAGCTGATTAACCTGGCCAGCGAGAGGAATTGTTTAGAAGGTTCCGAGTCTCGAGGAGTAAAACAAAAGACTCGAGGTAATAGGGGCAGGTATAGAATGTTTGATAATTGACTTTGGCTCCGAGAAGGGTTCAGGGGAGGCCCTGGGAGGGGATGGAGACAGGGCCCTGAGAGAGAGAGAGAGAGAGAGAGAGAGAGAGAGAGAGAGAGGGGTGAAGACAAGGTTCTGGGAGAGTTGAAGACAAGTACCCGGGAAAGGTCGAGAAGAGGCCCTGGGAGAGGTGAGGACAAGGGCCCGGGAGAGGGTGAGACTAAGGCCGTGGGAGAGTGAAAATATAAGGCGCTGGGAGAGAGAGAGAGAGAGAGTGAAGACAGGCCGCTGAGAGAGAGAGAGAGAGAGAGAGAGAGAGGGCTTAACGATGTTCCACAGGTTGGGAAGAATGAGTCTCCCACAGGGTTTAACGACGTAGGAGGAAAGAATGATGGTAAGAGGAGTTTAAGAGGGTTTACCTGGGGCCAGGAAGAGGAGGATAAGTGGCCGGATTGTCATGGGGTTTCACCTGATTCCTCCCCGGGTGATCGTGAGTGTAGTGGAGGCGGAGAGAAATGTTGGGAGAGGAAGTATTGCAAGTTTGAACGTAGGAGGGAAGTTTTGGAAGGAGGGCTTGTAGGTTTGGAGGTGGTAGGAGAGAGATTTTTGTAGGGAAGGTTTGTAGTGGTGGTAGGTAAGTGTTTTTAGGAGGGCTTGTTTGGTGGTGTGGAGTCGGCAAGGGAGAAGTGTTGGAAGGAGGCTCGTGGGTGAAGAAGTAGCGAAGGACGAATGCTGGAAGTAGGGCTTGTACGTGCTCCTAGATGCGGAGGTGGCAGGGAATGGGGGCTAAAATGACGCAAGTGACTCCCACGCTCGCCAGGGCGCATCTTCGGAGACCGGGGGCCCGAGAAAGACGTGGGAAAGGGGGCGGCCCCCTCGAGCCGGAAGCAGGAACAGCGTTGAGTGGCAGGCATTTCGTCCTTGACGCCCTCCCAAGGGCCCCGCTGGAGTACGAGACGTGCGGGAAAGGCAAACTCGTGGGAAGAATGTGTCGTGACGTTTGGAGTGGTTGTTAAGGTAATACTTCAGACTTTCATGGAGTATTAGCGTTACAGTTCTTTGAGAACGATCGTGAGGAAAGCTGTGGATTGAGCATCGGTTCTCGGTTGACCCCTGTCCTCTGTGTCTCTCTCTCTCATGGGAGTGAAAAGAGAATTAAGACACAAGAAGCCAGCCCAGGTCGCTCCGTGGTGTCGGTAGAGTAAAGTATCGTCTGGACTGGGTTCCAAGATGTACTACTGTTCACCGTAGTTCAAGTCTGTACCTGAACTGTAAGTCGCGTAATATTCATACAGATGTGCGCTCATACTCGACTGATTCAGCGCCCTTTTAACTTTCTGAGCACAGCGGCACGACCCTCGAGCATGATTGTACGCCCCTGGGTATGATACCCTGACCCTTGTCCCATCATACTGCCAAGAATCGTACCGTTGTGCTCGAGGATATTACAGTCATGCCTAAGAGAGGTTAAGTCTGTCGTCTGCATTTTATGTCAAACCGTGTATCAGTCTGGACGGACTTCACTGTGTCTGTTTTACTTCCATTTCGTCAGCGAATGGCTAGAACGACAGCCTGGTCGGGTGTATGTTGGGATATTATTATCGTCTGACAGGAATCGTAAAGTTTTGGGACACACGACGCTGGCTTCTCGACACCCCCCCCCCCCCCACACACACACACACACCTCTCTCTCGGATGGGAAAGACAGATTATTGAGATCATTTATAGAACATGGTAGGGGGTCTGAAATACGCTGGAGCAGACGACACTTGCCGTAGCTCTCGCTTTAGTGTAAGCCGGGAATTAGGCAGCTGTCTCCCTGGGACCGCTGTCTTCGGGCTGGATTACGGAGGCAGAAGGACTCCAGTCCTCCTGCGGCCCCCGCTCGAAGCCTTCAGTATCAATACGCAGGTGAGGGCTGAAGCCGGGCCCTCCAGAGGGGGGACAAGGTAGAATTGCCGATGTGGTGTTTTGTTTCAAAGACATTTGTAGGGTTTGTGGGTGCAGTGATCTGGTTTGAAAGCACACACACACACACACACACACACACAACAAACAGACAAGCGAGCAAACAGACATGTACTGGTAGGGCCAAATATAGGTCCTCCGTCGTGTGCGGCGGTGCGGAATCTAAATTAGCAGAGCATTTTCCACACTCGGGTCATTGTGGCGGGGGGAAAGAAAGAACTGCTGTCTATCGCTCAAATGGCGGTGGGGGGCCTTTTATGCCGGACCGTTGTCACACCTGGCCCCAGGTAATTGCCTCAGAATCAATTGCCTCGGACCCTGTGTGCTAATTAGTCCGAGGGAGGGCCCCGCCCCCCTCCAGCTAATATCCTGATTTTTACGGTCAGGTCGGTTATCTTCCGCGTGTGTGTGTGAATTGTTTGGTAACCCTCTGATGGTGTGTGGGTTTTTTCGTGTGTGTGTGTGTGTGTGTGTGTTTGTGTGTGTTTGTGTGTGTGTGTGTGTGTGTGTGTGTGTGTGTGTGTGTGTGTGTGTGGAAGTTGGTGGTGAAGTCCGCACCCGTCCACATTTATTATTGCACAGTTTTTACCCTTAAGAATGAGTGGACTTTTTGGGGTAGAGATTTTATCCACGGTCCAGATGGTCGCACAGGCGATAGCATTTGGGTTCACCGGTTCCGATCGTGTCTAGAGTATTTTGTAGGATGTATGTGGTCGTGACAGGGGCGTCCCCGGGGGGTTGTGTAGTGGTGGTGGTTGTGGTGGGCGCCACATCACAACAAACACACACTAAACTCTTCACTCAAGTTACGTGATAATTTAGGAGCGTTGTTCCTTCAGTAGTAACATCATTTTAATTAATTAGGTCATTGCCAAACTATAATTAATGTTTTCTTTTTTTTTTACAATTAGTGTTTTTCTATTCAGTGTGAAATTACCTTTATTTAAAAGTCTGTTTTCCTCGCGTGGGTCTTCGTATACTGCCTCCGTAATGTTTATTTATAAAGGTATTAATTGGCTGAGCGATGATGCGTTTGGTGTGGCGGAATCATCGCTAATCCCGCGCCAGAACAATGACAGATTAGCATCGGTAAATGAACCCTCGGGAGAGAAAAGTCTCAATATTTATAGAATAATTTGATTAGGAGAATTTTTACGCTGGTTGAAATGTGATAATGAGGGTCATTGTTTTGTGGTAATATTGTGACCTCCAGCGAGTTAGTTGGGAATATATCGCGCATTTCCTCCCCTCCAAACCCTTCCATATATATATATATATATATATATATATATATATATATATATATATATATATATATATATATATATACACACACA
>JAYMFT010202837.1:0-11644 GCA_038088735.1 Panulirus argus | reverse complement strand
TTCCCTTTTTAGAAATTGAAATACAAGAAGGGGAGGGTTTCCAGCCCCCCGCTCCCGCCCCTTTTAGTTGCCTTCTATGACACGCAGGGAATATATATATAATATATATTAACATTTACTTATGGATGTATAGAAGGCATATGTTAGGGTTAATAGAGATGCTTTGTGGAAGGTCTTATACAGTCTGAGAGGTAAGCTGCTAGAAGAAGTGAGAAGATGATATCAGGTGTGCAAGGCTTAAGTACATGTAGGAAGTGAGGAGAGTGAATGATTCCAAGTCAAGGTTGGTCTGCGGCAGGGCTGTGTGATTGTCATAATGGCTGTTAATTTGTTTATGGATGGGATGGTGAAGGTGGTAAATGTGAGAATCTTGGAGAGAGAGACAAGTATGCAATCTGTGGGGATAGAGAGGGCCTGGGAAGTGAGTCAGTTGTTCTTTGCTGATAACACTGTGTAACAAATTTTAATTTTTGTTTGTTCCTGGGTAATAAGTGCCGTCATCCAGTTGATCATGTCTAAAAAGTATAAGAAATGACAATTATTCCCTTGAAACTCCACTCGTTTGACAAGGACAGTGATATTTTGAAATTTACCTAATTTTCCAAACATTTCAGGTAGATCCAGTGCTGAGTAGCTGATATAGAACTTTCTAGAAGTTTCCAGTAATATAAAAAATATTAGTAATGGGGCCTTAAGCCAACCAGTTCAGTTCAGAATTAGCTTCCTAAGTGGATAAGTATACATACATTTTGTCTGAGATGGCATCTAGAGGCTGCAAGCATCCAGCAGAATCATTTTGCTATTTGCTATGTCTGCAGCCAACTTATCAAAACAAGAGTGAAAAATTACTCCATGGCAGCATCTGCTAAGATGCACGAGGCCTGCAAGGCATATTTCGGCATTCCTGATTCACTCGGTGCATCTCAAAGAAGAAAACAACAGTGTCAAGATCTTGTTAGACGTCTTGAAGTATGATGAGTGCACCTAAGAGGTCATTGGAAATTTCAAAATGTGGCATTCATGATGGGTCTCCAAAGTGGTTTTACCAAGTTTCCCTGTTATCTTTGCCTATGGGACAGCAGGGACACAGCCGCACAATGCCAAAGGCAGGACTGGCCACAGAGGACCGAATTCTCTGTGGGGATGAACAATGTCAGTGGAAGCCATTGGTGGACCCCGGAAGGTGTTGATGCCACCACTGCACGTAGAATTAGGCCTTATGGAACAATATATATATATATATATATATATATATATATATATATATACACACACAGTCTACATATCAGTCATGTAAATTATGGAGAAACTTATGTGCGTTGGACTAAATTGTTTTTTGAAGGAAGTAGTTAGGGCCAGCTGTGTAGGTGTTAAAAGGTGAGAATGGTGATCCGTTAACTTGCCAGGAGAGATACACTTCATCTAATTGCCAGTTCAGTTTTATCGTAAACCTGGCTTTTTTCCTTTGAGACTTAAGGTGTTTAGGGGTAGCAAAGATTACTCTGAATCAAAATGAAATAGCTACAGGGTCGCTTGAAGTCAGCTAAATCTTTTGGCCGGAAATGGGACTTGCTTAAGGCACAAGCGACTCTCTATATTCATGATGCTCATTCATATTTCAGCTTTTCATCATTGCTGATGTGTTTCCTAAATTACTTAGTTTTCTCATCACTGATAGCACAGCAGGTGCTTATCTCATATTGGTGGACAGTGTCCAAACTGTCTCATTATGTGTTGAAATGTCTACTTAAATTATCTCTGTTGGTGTAAAGGCAAAACATGAAATATTGCACCATTAAATTATTGTAAATCAGCTTAACACTATATGTAAGTCTGTGGAGGAGACACTGAATATTAGAAAAATGCATCAAGTTGATATTCATCAGTCTGTCACATGTTCTGATGCTCAGCATCCCACACTGAAGTGTGGAACCGATGGACTATTTTGCTACATCCCAAACTCAGACTCTTATGGAAATTACCAATAGGTCCTAAACTCTGTTCATTGGGTTCAGAAAGCTCTGTTAGAAACTGAATTCTGACTCAGTGAACTTAATTAGAATGGGGGTTTATTGTAAGGGTATGACTGAAGTGCATGGTATATGCAATGTTGTAAATGAAAATGAATAGCTCTTGATGTTAAGTGCTGAAAAAGGACTGGTGATTGGGAATACTTAGTTTAGAATGATGGACATATATAAGAATACATTGGTGAGTTGGGTTAATTGATATGGGCTAGAGAGATTCTTGGATATGAATACACTAAGAGGTATAATTGGCGGGATGTCTGATCACAACTTGGTGGAAGAGAATGTGAAAGTTTGTAGAGGCTTTAATAAAAGAGGGAATGATAGGGGTCAGAAGAGGGTGGTGAAAGTAAGTGAGCTTGGAAAAAGAGGCTTTTGTGAATAGATGCCAAGAGAGTTTGAGTGAAGAGTGGCATAGGTTGAGAGTAAACGAAACTAGGGGAGGGGACAGGGAATGGGAGGTATTTAGGAAAGCAGCATTTGCAACTGTGAGAAATGCATGTGGTGTGCAGAAGGTGGGGGATGGGCATGTGAGAAAGGGAAGTCGTCGTCGTCGTCGTCATCGTCCCCCCCCCCCCCAAGTCACGGACATAAGTTCACATCAAGGCCAGGCCTGAATTGAAATATAGAGAATTATGAGACAGAAAAAGAAAAGACAAGGGAAAGTATTTACGAATTTTTGAGAAAGTGAAAGACCTGTTTTTTGAAATGTGCTAGGTCATAGGTAATAGGAGACATGGGAAGGTAGAGAGTTTCAAAGCTTTAATGTGTAGGGAAAGAAGCAGGTATCAAAATGGCTCACTCTTGAGTTGCTGATGGCCACACAGTAATCATTTGATGCAGCAAATTATGTTGCTAGTGAAAGAGAAAAGAGAGGTATGTGGATGCTGCTCTCAGGGAAGGAATGTGTGTGACTGGAAGATGTGCAAGAAGAGTGGCAGGAGGTCAAGAGGAAGGTACAGGAGCTGAGAAAAAGAGTAAATGAGATTTGAAGAGAGAAAGTATTAGCAAAGAAAATACTATGGGAGGAGGTTGATAGTGTGAGGAGAATGAGGACAAATGGGTGTATCTGTGAAGGGGCAGATGGGGTTAAAAAGATGAGGTGATATGGTGAAAAGGAGACAGAGTCATTATATTGAAGGAGTGGTGAATGTGGTCAGTGTTAGGGTGGCAGATTTGGGATGTACTTGAAATGGAGGTATGCAAAGTGAGAGAGTCATAGCAAGTAATGTGGTGAAAAGAGAAGAGATGGTGAAAGCCATACATAAGATGAAATGTGCCAGAGCGACTGCAGTGGTGGGACTGCAGTTGAACTTCTTGAGAAAGAGGGTGACTTATTTTTTGCTTAGTTGGGATTTTTGTTATAAATATGGCCCTAGGTTAGGTCCCAAGGATGGCAGAAAGTCTACATAGTGCCTTTGAGTAAAGGCAAAGGGGACAAAAGTGAATCTTTGAATTACAGAGGTATAGGCTTGTTTAGTGTACATGATAATTTGTATGGGAGAGTGATGATTAAGGGCATCACACTGGGGAGGAACAATATGGTTTCAGGAGTAATAAGGGGTGTGTATATCATGTGTTTACACAACTGTAAAGTTGTCATTTGTTCATCTAGTATTCTGTGTTATGAACTAATATTAAATTACCTCTCATTTTTTTACGACTTTCCAGTTGAAGGTCGTAATGGAGGAGTGAAGTCTATCCAGTTGACTCCAGAGGGAACTCCACTGTTATTGCTTACATCAGGAGAGGCCTTCATTAGATGTCATGACTTAGAGGTCTGGCTTTTACTTGGTGATTCTGCCAGTGTTCGTCGCATTGTGCAGCCAGAGTATACAATGCTCCCTCCTTGCCAACCCAGTGACAGTTGTGCCAGGCCACTTGCTAGCCTTTTGCATCAGACTGCTGCATAGTAAGTGCATCAGACTACAAATTACAGTACTCTTTTATCAGATTGTATGTTCTATGTAAGTACACACCTACTCTTCACAATTTTCTGATATCTTCATTCTTTACCACAGAATAGTTTCAGAATTTAAGTAGTAGGCTTCACAGATGCATGTGTCAAAAACCCTACAGAAATCTTAAAAACAGTTCCTTAAAAATTCTTCATGTTCCTTTCACTGGAAAATGAGTACAGCATTTGCCATATGTATACAAAATGAAAATGAAGAGAAATGAATTTGCTTCAGCAAGTATAAGCAAGGATGTAGAAGCAGGGATGCAAAGTGGAAGATAGAAAAAAAGGAAACAGTTATGAAGAGAAGGGGAATTCAGCCATCTCCTTAAATTTATCTTAGTTTGATATTGTAAAGTGAATCATTACGTAGCCAGCCCTCTTGGTGTAACCAAAGTAAAATTACCTGAGGAGAGAACTCTGGTCCCATGATAGTGCTTCAGATGGCAACTTTTAGGGCATGTTTTTCTGCCTTTTTCTCTGAGTTTCTGTGTTCATATTTACATTTTCTCATAAACAGCAATACTTCCTAATGAGTGCAAAACTTCAACAAAGTTTGACTTAAAATGTTAAAAGTCTGGCCTTGGAGGTGAAACTTTATTGTAAGATGTGTCAGTGTGGTATACTAGGGTCGACGTTCTGTCAGTGGAGTGAACCAGGGCATGTGAAATGTCTGGGGTAAACCATGGAATGGTCTGTGGGGAATGAGTATGGATAGGGAGCTGTGGTTTCGGTGCATTACACATGACAGCTAGAGACTGAGTGTGAATGAATGTGGCCTTTTTCATCTGTTTTCTGGCACTACTTCGCTGACACAGGGGGTAGTGATGCTGTTTCCTGTGGGGCGGGGTGGCACCAGAAATGGATGGAGGCGAGCAAGTATGATAATGTGCATGTGTATATGCATGTGTATCTATATGTATATATATATATATATATATATGTATATGTTCATATGTATATGTATGTATTATGCATACATGTGCATGTATGTATATATGTGTGTATGTGATTGGATGGGTCTTTCTTCGTGTGTTTCCTGGCGTTACCTCGCTGACACAGGAAACGGTGATCAAGTATAATAATAATGATAAAAGATATTAAAGTTGCCTATGTAATCATAGGTATAAAAGCAAGATTTAAGGCTTGATTTTATTTGATTACTCTTAGACCTCTAACCTATATCATGATTTAGAAATCTATTATTGCATTACTTCCTTTTCTTTTTCCTGAAATGGACAGTTCATACCGCTTATTAATGCACTGATACAGATTCTCTGCCCATATCTAGTGAGTTTAAGTGTGAAACTTGGGGTTCCACTCTAATTTAAGCACATCTTACTTTTTCATTGTACATGTTACTTCGTCGCATGAGACTAAAGTGTCCAGTAAAACTTGCACACATAATGATTGTTCACTTGACTGAGAATATTCTTTCAGCACCTTCACTAAATCCATCTCTTCTGTGATCTGTCTACCTCTCCTTGTATTTTCAGCCATACTGCCATAATAGTAGTATTTTAGAAATTCAGCAGTTCTAATTGTGACTGCCTATTGTGTTTTCTTTGAAATATTTTTCAGTTATGATTAAATTGAGACTAATGACTGATTGCCTTAAACCTGAAGAATATGTATTTGTATGTTTCATTTCAGAATTTCTCACTTCCTTTATTTCTTTTAGAATGGGAAATTTATGTCCTCATCATTTCCAGTTGACTAAAATTCTGTTTTTTTGATGTTATAAGAAAGCAAAACCAATATTGCTAAACATTTCAGAATTTACTGTCTACATTGTATTTTGATTCTCTGTAGTAGGATGGCTTTTTTTTTTTGTGGTTTTAGCTAAATGTTAAAGCTGTTGAAAGAGCCAACTCTTTCAGTTAAAGTTTATGAGTCTCCATGTATAGTTTATCAAGAGCAATTTCCAGTATTTATACTTCTTTGAATGTTCATTTGCCCAAGGAACAAAGAGTCCGATAACATCCGAAAGACATCCTATATCTAAATTGTGTTGCTTGAGTGTTACAAATAGTAGGTAGGAACATTCAGGCCGGATCATTAGGTAGAAACATTAGGTAGAAGTAGTAGGTAGGAGCATTAGGTAGAAGTAGTCAGTAGAAACATCAGGTATGAGCCTCTGCAAGCACTGTGCTGGAGTTACCCTGTGCCAGTGGCCTGTTAAGGGTGAGGCACTAAAGGCTAAGAAGCGACATTAGAGTTCACTGTTTTTGAAGACTCTATTGCCATGGTTACCCCCTTGAGGGAGTTCCGGTAGGAACAGGCATCAAAGATACGGATAGATAGATCTAATATGTTGCATCTGACATATAGTTGTATAGCAGGATGCCCATGTAGAACCTCCTTTCAATACTAGAGTAACTATGCTATCTATCTTTCTGTTTATATCTCTGACTCATTCCCTCCAAGAACTCCATTCAAGGGAGTGGCCATGGCAAAAGAGTCTCCACTTATCCCTGTCTTTATATGCCTCCTTTACATACTCCATTCCATGCATTCTTCCACTATTTTTCTACCTCCAGTACTCTTCCACTGTTTTTCCATGTCACAGGTGGTCTTCCTCTCACACAGACTCCTTTAATCATAATATCATATATTTTCCTTGTGCACTCCCTGTCTTGCATTCTTTCCACATCTCCACACCACCTCAAAGTATTACATTTCACATGATTTACCACTTGTGGCCTCAATTCATTCCTTTTTGCATTCCCTGCCATACCAAATCTCTTATACACCTCATCATTTCTTTCTTTATTCCATCTAGTCATGCCATTTTCTCCTTTCAAATAGCTCATTTCTTCAGTCTGGATTCCTTACTAACTGTGACTCATTCCTTGTCCATGTTTTGTCTGCTTAGATCAGGATTGGTAGGACTATGCTGTCCCTTACCAACTAGGCTATGGAGCTCATAATAGAAAAGTTGACTATTCTATTACTAGTAATGGAATACCCTTTGTCTCATGTCCATGAACAATGGTGTCTTCATGGGTCATTAACTGTCAGGCTCACATTAACTAGTAGCCAGCAGTTTTACCCAACTTACTGTCAGACTTGGAGGTATATAGATATAAATATAATGCAGTGAGTGAACACTTTCATAGAACATATAACGTCCCCCTTAAAGGAGGATTCAGACTGTTACCATATTTGTGGGAGCTGGGGACATGAACCACTAAGCTATAGAGCTTATTGAATCATTCAGTGTATAACTTTCTTGGTCAGTAAACTATTTATTATTATTATTATTATTATTATTATTATTATTATTATTATTATTAATATTATTATTGCTATTATTATTATTATTATTATTATTATTATTATTATTATTATTATTATTATTATAATATTAGAAGTGACTGTTAACAAGTAGGCTATGGAGCTGTTAATAGAGAAGTGAATATATGATTACTATTAATTGAATACCCTTTGTCTCATGTCTGTGAGCTGTGGGATCTCCATGGGTTATTTCCCATCAGGCTCACATTAACCAGTAGACAGCAGTTTTACCAAACCTGTTGTCAAACATGGAGGTATATGAACTTGAATATAGTTCAGTGAGGTGTGCACTTTCATAGAACACATAATTCCCTCCTGACAACTGGATGTGAACCTCTACCATTCATGTGGGAGCTGGGGACACTAACCATTAGGCAATGGAGCCCATGATAGAGAAGTTACTATTTGAACACCAGTAATGGAATACCCTTCATTGCACATCCTTGAGCAATGGGCTTTCTATGGGTAATTTCCCATCATGCTCACATTAAACAGTAGCCACCAGTTTTATCGAACTTACTGTCAAATGTGGAGGTATATGAACACAAGCATAGTGCATTGAGCATGCACATTCTTGGAACACATGATGCCCCTCTGAGAGCAGGAGTTGAATACCCTTTGTCTCATGTCTTTGAGCAATAGGATTTCCAAGGGTCATTTTCCATGAGGCCTTAGTGTGTTGCTTCCCATATACAAAGGAGGATGCCCTTGTAGAACCTCCTTTCAGTACCAGAGTAAATATGCTATCTATCTGTCTATCTGTATCTCTGATACCTGGTCCCCTCTCATCTATGGGATGGCCACTGCAAAAGAGTCATCACTCATCCCTGTCCTTATATGCTTCCCTTGCATACACCATTCCTTCCATTCTCCTACCAGTCCTCTCCCTCTATTTCGCTATGTCACAAGTGTTCTTCCTCTCACACCAACCCCTATAATCATTCTGTCATACATTTTCCATATAAACCCCATCTTCCATTCTTTCCACGTGCCCAAACTACCTCAAAGTATTACATTTCACACACTTTGCTACTTCATAATTTATTCCTTTTACATTCCTTGCCATACCAGATCTGTTATACATACCCCCATATCTTTCTTCATTCCATCTAGTTATACCATATGCTCCTCTCAAATAGCTCATTTCCACATTCTGGATTCCCTATACAAGTAGGGCCCATAACAGAGGAGTGACTTTGATTACCATAATGGAATACCCTTTGTCTCACGTCCATGAGCGATGGGCTCTTCATAGGTCATTAACCATCAGGCTCACATTAACCAATATCCAGCAGTTTTTATTTAATCAAACTTGCTGTCATACATAGAGGCATATAAAAATGAATATAGTGCAATGATTTTGCTATTACGTAGAACACATAATGGCCCCCTGAGAGGAAAATTCATCCCTCTACCATTTGTGTAAGAGCTGGAGATGCTAACCATTAGGCTATGGAACTTATAATAGAGAAGTGACTATTCACTTATTAGTAATTTAACACCCTTCATTTCATGTCTGTGAGCAATGGGGTCTTCATTGGTCATTTCCCATTAGGCTCACATTAACCAGTAGTTAGCAGTTTTACTGAATGTACTGCCAAACATGGAGGTATATGAGCATAGATATAGTGCAGTGGGGTGTGCACTTTCATAGAACACATAATGCCCTCTTTACAGCAGGATTTGAGCTGCTACCATTCATGTGGTAGCTGGGGAAACTAACCATCAAACTATGGAACCTGTGATAAAGAAGTTACTATTTGAGTACCAGTAATGTAATACCCTTAGCTGCAATGGGGTCTTTGTAGGTAATCTTCCATCATGATCACATTAACCAGTAGCCAACAGTTTTACTGAAGTTACCATCAAATATGGAGGTGTATGACACAAATATAGTGCATTGAACATACACTTTCATAGAACACATGATGCCCCTCTGACAGCATGATTTGAATATCCTTCGTCTCACGTGTGTGAGCAGTGGGGTCTCCAAGGGTTATTTTCCATTAGGCTCTAGTGCCTGCATCTCATATACAAAGCAGGATGCCCATGTAGAACCTCCTTTCAATGCCAGAGTAGCTATGGTATCTCTCTATCTATCTATCTTTTTTTTATACATATTCGCCATTTCCCGCATTAGCAAGGTAGCGTCAAGAACAGAGGACTGAGCCTTAGAGGGAAAAATTCTCACTTGGCCCCTTTCTCTGTTCCTTCCAAGCACTCCCAACAAGGGGATGGCCACTGCAAAAGTCTCTACTTATCCCTGTCCTCATGTATACACCATTCCATGCATTCTTCCACCATTTCTTCCCTCCAGTGCTCATCCACTCTTATTTCCCCATGTCACTGGTGGTCTCCCTCTTATGCCAACCCTTTTAATCACACTATGATACACTTTCCTTGTAGACTCTTTGTCTTGCATTCTTTCCACATGCCCAAACCATCTCAGAGTATTACATTTCATACACTTTACCATTTCATAAAATTCATTCCGTTTACATTCCCTGCCATACCAAATGTGTTATACACCCCTCATTTCTTTCTTCATTCCATTTAGTCATACAATATTGTCATCATTTCACATAGCTCGTTTCTAGTCTGGATTCCTTATCTCCTGTGACTCATTCCATGTCCATGTTTTAGCTGCATAGGTCAGGGTTGGGAGGACTATGCTGTCCCGTAACGACTTGGCTACGGAGCCCATAATAGAGAAGTGACTATTCAGTTACTAGTAATAGAATATATATTGTCTCATGTCCATGAGCAAAGAGTTCTCCATGGGCCATTAACCGTCAGGCTCACATTAGACAGTTGCTAGCAGGTTTACCAAACTTAATGTCAAACATGGAGGTATATGACCATGAATATAGTGCAGTGAGTGTGCACTTTCATAGAACGCATAATGCCCCCTTGAGAGGAGGATTCATACTGCTACTGTTAGTGTGGGAGCTGAGGATGTTAATCATAGGCTGTGGAGCTTATAATAGAGAAGTGACTTCGATTACGGTTAATTGAATACCCTTCATCTCATGTCTGTGAGCAATGGGATCTCCATAGGTCATTTCTGATCATGATTATATTGATCAGTAGCCAGCACTTTACTGAACTTACTGTCAGACATGGAGGTATATGAACATAAATGTAGTGCAGAGAGGTGTGCACTTTCATAGATCACATGATTCCCTCCTGACAGCAGGATTTGAACAGTTACCATTGATGTGGGAGCTGGGGACTCTAACCATTAGGCTATGGAGCCTGTGATAGAGAATTCACTGTTTTATTACCTGTAATAGAATACCCTTGGTCTCATATCTGTGAGCAGTGGGGACTCTGTAGGCCAATTCCCATCAGGCTAACAGTAACCAGTAGCCCGTAGTTTTATCAAACTTAATATCAGATGTGGAGGTGTATGAACACATAAATAGTGAAGTGAGCACACACACTCATAGAACACTTGATGCCCTTCAGACTGCGGGATTTGAATACACTTTGTCTCACATCTATGAGCAATGGTGTCTCCATAGGTCATTTTCCATGAGGCACACATTAACCAGTAGCCAGCAGTTTTACTGACCTTACTTTCAAAGGAAAGTATAAGAACAGGAATAGATTGCAATGAGGCATACATTTTCATTGGACACAATGTCTTCCTGACAGTGGGATTTGAACTACTGCCACATGTGTAGGAGCTGGGAATGATAGGAATGCTAACTGATAGGCTGTGGAGCCCATAATAAAGAAGTTAGATAGGCTGTGGAGCCCATAATAAAGAAGTTAGATAGGCTGTGGAGCCCATAATAAAGAAGTTACTATTCGATAACTAGTAATGGAATACTCTGTCTCACGTCCATGAGCAACAGGGTCTCCGTGGGTCATTTCCCATCGGGCTCACATTAAACAGTAGCCGGGAGTTTACCAAACTTACTGTTAAACATAGATTTATATGAACATGAATAAAGTGCAGTGAATGCGCATTTTCATAGAACACAAAATACCCTCCAGACAGCAGAAATCAAACCATCAACATTTGTCAGAAAGCTGTGAATGCTAAAGGCTAGGCTGTAGGGTCCATAATTGAGAAAAGAGTATTCTATTACTAGTAATTAGATACCCTTCATCTCACATCTGTAAACGGTGCAGTCTTAGTGAGTCATTTCCAGTCAGGCTCTCATTAACCAGTAGCCAGTAGTGTTATTATGCATCCCCAGCTCCTACGCAAATGTTTGTGCTTCAGATCTTGTTAACGGGAGGGCATTATGTGTCAATAAAAATGCATGCTGATTGAATTATAACCATCCTCGTGTACATCCACATTTGTGTGTGTATATATATATATATATATATATATATATATATATATATA
>JAYMFT010202826.1:0-11644 GCA_038088735.1 Panulirus argus | reverse complement strand
GATTTCACCTTCATATATATATATATATATATATATATATATATATATATATATATATATATATATATATATATATACAGACAGAGAGATAGATAGTTATAGATATATTACACCGGTCCGTTTTACTGTGTACCTGCTTTTATTTGGAGTTTTTATGCTTTTGTGGGTGTGTTGAGAGGCAAGGTGCGTCTTGTGTGCGTGTGTGTGTGTGTGTGTGTGTGTGTGTGTGTGTGTTGGGGGGGGACTTGAAGCCTTGGACCTCCAGGGAGGTGTGTTCAACTCCAAGGAAGGAGTTGTTGAGAATCTCGCGTGTGTGAGCTGTATAGAAACAGGACAGCTGAAGCGTTTTGTTGCAACATGTGTGTAAGAAATCGAGATGATGGGTAGACATAGATAAACAGACTGATAAGTAAATATGTACATACTTTGGCAGGTAGATAAGTAGATAGACAGACAGGCAGATGGATGAAGATAGAGAGTGTGAGAGAGAATGCTTACTTACCTACAAATACCCATGACGAGATTTTCCCATGAGGCACAGCTTGCACGTAGTGCTCACGAGAAAGAGATAGAGAGAGAAAACGTACCTCTGGGTTCCTATATACGACCATCCTCCAAGGCCCCGACTCGCCAGTGTTTCACAGTAGGAGGTGAGAGGACATCTGATCCCCTGTCTAGGATTTGTCCTTAGCCTAAGTACTGCACTTGTATCCTCAGGTGTTTTCACGACGTATCCCTATAACCTAGGTCACCACCAGGTCAATCTACCCCAGGTCAGGGTGGCCAAGTTTCTGCGACAGCTTCCTAATGACCGATGTCTTCAGGTCACCACTTACCTATGTATTCCAAGCTCTTATGTTAAGAGTATAGGTTAGAAGTTCATTATCAGGGCAGATTTTCACTAACTATCGGTCAGAGGTTAATTATCATGTCGTACGTAATTTAAAGGTCAAACGCTAATTATCAAGTCGGAGGTTCATTTTACATTAGAGGGTAATTATAGGTCCGAGTATAATTATCACGTCAGAGGTTGATTACCGGATTAGAGGTTAATTGTACTTCAAAGGTTGATTATCTGGTTAGAGGTTAATCGGATCCAGTGGTTAACTATAAAATCAGAGGTTGATTATACCACAGAGCTGGATTATCTTTCCAGAGGTTAAGAAAAGGTCAGAGGTTGATTACCTGTTCAAAGGTTTATTATAGGCCAGAGGTTAATTATTAGGTCAGAGCTCAGTCATACATCAGAGATTGAGTCTCAGGTCAAAGGTTAATCATAGGTCAGAGGTTAATTATCTTTTCTCCTGCTGAGGTCTCCAAAATGTGACACCAACCAGAGCTCATTGTCACCAGATGCCCGGTTTAACTGAGGCACATAGTGTCCTGGTCATGGTTTAATTGAGCGCACCAATTATTAAGGTCATGGTTTAACCGGGATAGAAAGTGTCTAGCTTATGGTTTATCCAGGATAGGCAATGTCTAGGTCATGGTTTTATCAAGATATCTAGTTCATGGTTTTATCAAGATATCTAGTTCATGGCTTTACCAAGGCACAAGGTGTAAAGGTTTTGGTTTAACCCTGACCCAAAGTGTCTGGGTCATGGTTTAACCCAGACCCAAAGTGTCTAGGTCATGGTTTTATCAGAGTGCAAGATATCAAGGTCATGACTTAACCAAGGCATATGGTGCCCAGGTTTTGGTTTAACCACGGCAGAAGGTGTCCATGTCATCGTTTAACCAAAGCACAATGGCTTAAATCTGGAATAAGCCTTAGTCCAGTGTTTTCAGGCCACATGATCAGACAACAGAACATATATCTAGGTCCTAAATCTTCATTCCAATTACGGAGGCTGTCCTGCTAGACTGCCGGTTAGGATTTACCCATAATCAGGTCAAATGATCGACTAACGAAAATAAGTTATCCAGGTCATTCAGATTATCCGTAGCACAGTTCTTCAAACAACCACAGCTTCCCAATGGTTTCACGTCGACAGGTCATGGTTTATCCATGGCGTTGGCCAGCAGGGACCTGATTTATTCGTGAGTCAGGTCAGCAGGCCATGAGTTATCCACGGCCCAAATAAGTAAGTTACGACTTATCGATGAACCATGTCATAGCTCACGATTTTTGTTTTCCAGTCCGCCAAATCAGGCTGTAATGAAGACCTGATGGTCTATGACCATGTTATCTGCTGGAGGACAACACATGGGAAAGCCAGATGCCAGGCGACCTGATGGTCTATGGCCATGTTACTTGGTGGAGGACAATACATGGGAAAGTCAGATGCCAGAAGACCTGATGGTCTATGACCAGGTTATCTGCTAGAGGACAATACATGGGAGAGCCAGATAGCAGAAGACCTGATGGTCTATGACCAGGTTATCTGCTGGAGGACAATACATGGGAGAGCCAGATACCAGAAGACCTGATAGTCTATGATGAGGTTATCAGCTGGAGGACAGAACATGGATAAGCCAGATAACAGAAGACCTGATGGTCTATGTCGAGTTTATCTGATGAAGGACAGTAATAGGATCCTAAACTCCTAATCCATATGTATTGAGACAGTATTAAAGCAGAAAGCTTAGGTCAAAACAAGTTTTCCATGCAACATGGGAAGAGCTCACAAATTATACACGGATTACGTCCCTGGATGATGGATTATCCACATCACGTGGCTAGTTTTGACCTCAATATTTATCAAGTATTATCCTTAACCCACCACTGTTCTCCAGCGTGCCGGATGCAACACACAATAAACGCTGGGGCACACAAGATGAAGAATTAAAAAGCTAGTTTCCCAACAAGCGATTATTATCGGCTGAGGTTTACTCATGGTTAATCAAATAAATCCACAAAGGATAATCCTCAAAGGATAATTGCCTATAGTTAATGCTTTAATTTACTGCAGTGTTACCAACTATTTTTTTCCTGGTGATCCTTTTGGTGGGTTTGCTGCTGATGTTAGCAATACTGTAGATGGCAGTTATTAATTGCATTATCTTTATTGTATTCTGTTAGTATGACGTAACAATTCATCATTCCAAAAGCTATGTAGTAAGTTGTATGTTCGCTAAAGCGGATTTCTCTCTCTCTCTCTCTCTCTCTCTCTCTCTCTCTCTCTTTGTGTGTGTGTGTGTGTATATATATATATATATATATATATATATTAGTATATATGCATATATAGATAGACAAATTGCCAGATAGGTAGATAGATGGATAGATAACAGCTCTCATACAAGACATTCGAAGTTCACCCGTAAGATGCTCCCTTTGGTGCCATAGTTAATCGGGTGTGATGTGATTAGTCAGCTATGACGTCACCAATAACCTGTTCAAAGAACCAATTAACTGTCCTGTCGACATGAGGCAGTGACGTCAGACGTCGTTTGGTCAGGCAGCGCGACGATCCATGTGTCTGGTTGTTATGTTTCCCGTCAGCTGTAGCGCCGTTTTCATCCATCATTGATACCGTTTTTACTCAGCTTTACTATTGCTTTCATCTAGATATCCCTTTTACTCACAACTACATTATTTTCACTCAGGTATAGCACCATTATCATTCGTCTGTAGTACCGTTTTCTTTCAGCTATACTGCTTCCATTCAGCTATATCTCATCTGTCAGCTCTAAAGCTTTCCTTCATCTGTAGTCCCCCCTTTCAGTTAGCTTTGTGTTAAGGCAAACGTGAATTAATCGGTACGTTGTTAACTTAATCAGTCTTCTGGCGCCTTATCAGTCACCCATGGCGTTATCAGTCATTCGTGACAGCATGTCGTGCCGTTATCAGCGTTGGTATAATCAGTTCGCCTTGACTTTATCAGTCAATCGGTGGCGATCAGCGAGATAAGGCGTTTTCAGTACAGGAGACGTAATCTCTCTGATGGTATATCAACGCAGTTGCTCGTAACATGTCAGGTTATCGTACTTAAAGATCCTGTACACGGGGTAAGGGATTTACGAAGGGAATCTAGTGTAGCATAATCTTACGAAGGGCATATTGTGTTGCATAGTTTTATTAAGGGGGATCTAGTGTAGTATAATTTTAAGAAGAAAATTTAGTGTAACATAATTTTATGAAGGGAATCTAGCGTAGCACAGATGTACGGAGTCTTAAAGATAACATAATTAGCGTTACACGGATTTCTGAAGATATAATGACGTTATAACTATTTGCTGAAGATGTCATTATTGCTGTTATAATTGATATCATGATGACCCTTATAACGGATTCTTATATCATTATAGCTTGTACACCAAACAGGTACGATAGCCTGATCTCTGAGCTGATCCTTCAGAGTATCGAAATTGAGCATCGCTGTTAGCCAGGGTTATATTACTGATCAATATCTGCTTAGCATAATCATAAGTCAACGTATTGCAACTTCTCAAAAAAATTGCAAAAATTTGACATTTGCCAGTTTTCTTTAAATCGTTTTGAAATTCCTTTAAATAACTCGAAAGTAAATTGTCTTATCAGTGAAGAATTCCTTTACTCTGTTCTTATTTCGGATGCAATGATTATATAAAATAATAATTCACAATTATTATTATTCAACTTATGTTTCAGGAAGATTTACAGTCATGTGTCCATTCTGTACATATATGTTTTACTAAAATAATTTTGTCTCCTCTTTTCCAGGTAAGATGTCGTCTGTGCAGCATTCTGTAGTACGTGAGTTGTATCAGTAGTTTATTCACAATTGTAGCAGCATGTGTGTGTCTTCACATGGACTGACTTACTTCCTGCCCCAGGAGTCCCTTTTGTCTGAATGAGGCGCATGCTGCTCCTAGGAAGCCGACCATGTCCACCGGTTTGGACCATAGGTCTTGAAGTGAGGTGATGTTGTTTGTGCGCTCGATGTCTTCGTCGTTATAGATGTCTCGTAGGCATTAAGGGTGTTGGGATATGTCAAAGCGATGTTTTTTAGTGTTGTAGTGATGGGTGATGTCCACAGCGTAGACGGGTGAGTGTGACTCGTATTCGTCTGGGGAGTGTGATTTCTGGTGGGTGTATGTCTGGCGGGCTGGCGTTTAAGAATGGGTTGGAAGGGCGGTTGTTGAGTGCTTGTCGGGTTACGTCACTACGCATGTGTCTTCTAGGTGATTTTTGCGTTGGGTTGGGGAGATCTGTGAGTAGAGGTTGCTGAAATGTAAGGCGGGGGTTAGCATTTTTTATCTCCTTGTGGGTTAGTAGCAAGTTATGGAGGGGTTTTTGTTAGATGGGGTCATGTGCTGTTGCTTATAATTGAGTGTCGAAGATGTTAAGATGGGATTTTATTGGTAGGATCTTTGTTTCTTTGTGTAGGCGTTGAGTGTTTGCGTGTGTGATTACTGTTTGTGTGCTACGGGGAAGAGTTTTACATTCATGTTGCCCCGTCTCTAAACCCTGTATATGTATACCATATGTCTACCCTTCTGCACACACACACACACACACACACACACATACACACACACACACACACACACACATACACACACACACACACACACAAACACACACACACACACACACGTCAACATGCACTGCAACATCTGCTAACTTTTCTGTCAAATCGCCAAATGATGATCACATTATCGCCTTTGTCTCTAATGAAAAGCTAACGAATCCCAATTCCCAGATCCGTTGCTAATGCCCCCACTGTTCATGTAGAGAAACGAACATACAACACGACCTTATTTCAACCCGGAAAATAGCATATTCATTAGATATAATTAGCTTCAGTTGTTTCAAATGTTCTAGAGAAAGTTTATTTTGTTAGTGGTACAATAAATTCCTTTCCGGCGGAGCTAATTTGTCCAATAGGCTAATGAATTAACATTATTTTTAGTCGGCAGTAAAATCTAGATTAATGAGAGACATTGTTAACATATACATACCCTTTTTGCACCCTTTTTCACTCAACGGTTTCAGCTAAACGAGAATGGGGCAATTTTTGAAATGCCTTTCTAATTGCGAAAACGACTGAAAATGCTATGTAGAAAAACACTAAAGATTTAACGAATCCATGTCCTGTATTTGGAAAGAAACGCAAGATGTGAAAACAGGAGAGATTTCGCAATACACAGGTGACTAAGAAACATATGGTTTCGGAGATTTAGAGGATGATTAAGGGAAAGATTAAGGAAAATTATCAACAACTAATTTTTCTGGCCATGGAGGAAATTCAGAGTCGTCCTGTCCTTCGTGTCAATACGGTGATTGAATCATCACAAGTGAAAGTCTTTGGTACGATGATTATCTCCGCACATTTAGATTGTTGCAAGATTACCGCCACAGGAAGTGGGTGAGTCCCTGCACTTTGCCAGCCTCCAGGATTGGGAACCTCATTTGTGCATGATAGTTTCTCACAAAAGATACAGCATGATCCACACATTTGAAACGGGAATGGGCTGAAAGGTAATAGACAGATAAATAAACTAAGTACGATACGTCTTTTTGTAGTTATTTTCAGTTTTTTATAGTTTTAAGATCGTCATTTGTCTTCCTGTGTTGTACAGTAGTTTGTGGTGTTGTTGAAACACATTCCGGACTTGTAAACCTACACATCCACAGTACATCAGGCCAAGAGGTGGCGGGTACAACCCTAGCGACATAATGAGTCTGTCAGATGGTGACGATGATGATGCCTGGAAAATTGGTTTGGCCCGTTGGGTCAGACAGAATTGGCACCTCTGTCGAGGTCACATATGTGTCGTGACCCGGTGCTGGAGGCGGTTTGGGGCAGAGGGCCATCAGTAGCGGCGCTACTCAGGTGGCACCTCGCTCACCCGCGGCGCCAGAGGTCGACGTGAAAGAACGCCAGACCCTTAAAGAGAGAACCGGAGACGGAGTACGCTGCCCTTCCCATCCAACACGAAGACTGATCATAGTTTATTGTATTTGATTCTGGAAAAGATAATGACCTAAGCCTTGTAAGGTGAAGACCTGTATCTTTATTCCTCGTTGGTGAAAACTGCCATACTTTTGCTGTCATGCAGAGTCACAGGCGTCAGCACTACTCAACTGCAGGCAGGCAGAGACACACACCACACCACCAAGACCAGTACATCCACACACCACCACCTCTCACCACTACACTTCGCCGCAGACCAAAATAAAGCCCTCATCCCATTTTGTAAGTCGTTGGGATGTCGTATATCTCTCGTCCGCAACAACAGCCCTCCATGACGGCGGCAGACTCGAGGCTTAGATAGTCATGGGGGAAAAACAGCATAACAGCAGCTGTTCCCTGGTCAGGGCAAAACAGCTTACATCAACCCACGTAACAGCTTCCCATTTTGACAGCAGCGTGGAGTATTAGGGGTCTGGCCGAGTACGAGTGAGATTACTACACGTCTGGTAAATGTAAGAGTTCATTTGAGTCCCTCAGGTTTTCCAGTTTCATTATCTACTACGTCCATTTATCTCCCTAATGCTTTACCTCGTTAATGCAAATGAATCTTTTTCTATTTTTTCACTCCATCAAGTCTAAATTCTATCTTCTATAGTGACCTCTACTTTTTTTCTATTCCTTTTTGCCCGCTCATTTGCATTCTTTATTTTCCAACGTTAATCTCGCTGGTTATAGCCCTATGTATATATATAAATTTATTTAGTCGATTAAATGTTTTAACCTTTGTATAAATATGCATCGTTATCATACACACAAGTTCAACTCGCATACAGAACATGTGTTCCACATAGA
This sequence comes from Panulirus argus, assembly GCA_038088735.1. Lineage (NCBI taxonomy): Eukaryota > Metazoa > Arthropoda > Malacostraca > Decapoda > Palinuridae > Panulirus > Panulirus argus. The sequence goes on along the minus strand of JAYMFT010202826.1, from coordinate 3,950 downwards.
AATACCTCCGCCCATTCTTCCGCACATGATAGTCATATATAGTTACATGCTCGAGAGATCACACAGACACATGTACGCGCATACATCCAGATGAGACATTTAGACTGACACATGTGAGACAAACATGAGCTCTCACCCTCCCCCCCCCCACCACCCTCCTCCTCCCCTCCCTCCTTCCTACATACACCCGAGCTCTCGAGATGTAGTAGTTAGCGTTGCTGACTATGTTTCCACGCACGTGCCCAGCCGGGTTCGAATTCTGGCTGCGGCAGTCGGCCCACACCCAACCCAGCTGTTCATCCACGATCCTTACCTTTCCATAGCTCTCTTTGCGGTAGTCTGAATCCTGACCTTTCCTTGGTCATTCCAATGGTAACCTTAGCTTCATCGGTGGCACCATTGACCTAGCCCCCTGACTTTGCGTCAGTCGAAGCTGTTGTAGATATGATCTAAACCTCTACATATACCGCATAACCTTCAAAGGTGGTCGTCTTTTCTTCAGGACTGAAATAAGGAATCTATGGTCCCTAATGTGCTCGCTGAAGAAAGACATTATGGTTGAATCCAGTCCATTCTTTCCTCAACGGTATCCAACAGCTGTGATTGGACTTAAGTGTACTTCCGATTTATCCTTTGTTTGTGAAATTTCCACGCCACTGCATCCTCTCTACACACTGGAGTTCCTTCATAACTGTTTTTCTACCGGGTGATGTATGTGGGGGAGTATTAGGAGGGAAAGGGGCCTTTTCTGCTTCAGTGCCCCGATTCCATCTATCTAGATTAGGAATCACTATTATTGTACTTCAGTTGATATCCTCGTCAACAGACCCTTGGGTGTTCTGTTATCTGTTGTTTCCCGTATACTCGAAAAGAGTGATTCACTTCATCTTTCCTGTAGTTATTGTCTCACCAACTAACTACATCGCCACGTATCTCGCTTATCTTGAAAGGCAGTTTAAGTCACATCTAACTTTCCCTCTCCCGTTTGTCTGTACAGCTTCGGTGGTGGTTCCCACCCCCCTCCTCCTCCTCCTCTTCCTCACTCCCATCTATGAAAATCCAACGGATCCAAGGCAATTATCCCGACTTTTACCGCTCGCATCTTCTTCCAATCCCTTCCAATCCTAACCCAGCCTCTCTTGGACGATTCGGCCCTCTCTCTTTCATCACTCTATCTGATTCGTACTAAGCTCGCCTTGGATACCCCACTAGTTATATCCACTTTTATCGCCGTCTCTCCCTTCTCCCCTAATCTCAATTGCTCTGATAAATCCCCTTCCCAAACGCTACAACGTCGACGCCTCAAACTCCCGTATGAAGGACGGAGACTACCGGTCTCTCTCTGCTGTTTCTCGATGACTTTCATCCTCCTCCAAGACCCGAGGATGTCGGGAGGCAAGACAGAAAAGGAGAAAGAGATAAAAAAAAAGCAGAATAAGGAAAAATTCGATGGAGAGGCAACAGACAAGAGAAAGAAGACCACAAACGCTTTAAAGAAAACCCTTGGGTAAAACCCAGAGCTGAAGACACTTTTCAAACGTTTTGTCTTCATTCATATATCAGCAGCGGAGTTCAGATGCTTCCCCAAAAGAGAGAGGGAGAGAGAGAGACATAGAGAAGACAAGGGTGCAGGAAAGGACTGAATCTTTTTTGAGGTTATGGGAAAGTATCATTGTGTACATCATTGAAGGTTAGGTCTACAACTTGGTATAAGTGAATTCTTCAGGAGCCACAATCGGTGGATCTCGAAATTGATTACGGAACTCTTTCGTTGTCAGAGTCAATAAAGCTTTCCGAATAATCCTCTACCGACGGTGTCGCTCACTGATTAAAACTGTTGGAAAAAAGGCATTGTGTGAAGGGGGCGTTTCAGCCGTTTATTTTATGGATCTGACCGTCCGATGAGTGTCTGATATTGTATATTCATGAGCATCTAAGTACCTTACCGGAATAGAATCATAAACCTATAGGAATGATCGCGGCCAATCAGTCCGAGGTTGTGTATGGCTAGCAATTCATTACCTGGCCGGGTTCGGTAGGGGAGGCGGGAGACGCCGCCGGATGGCAGAGACGCTTGGCTTCTCCTTCGCTTGAATTGCCAGAAGTCATTACACGCCTCATTGGTAGTAGTAATCAGCGTGTGTGAGGGCGTGAGGACTGGCGGCGTGCACGCCTGGCCTGGCTAGGGAGGGTGAGGCCGAAGGGGAGTAGGAGGAGGAGGATGGTTATATAGATTGTGGGTAGGTAGAGAAGGGCGAGAGACTGTTACTTCTGAGGGCAGTGTGGAGGATCGTGGTGGCGAGAGGGGGAGGGAGGGAGGGAGGGTGGAGATTGGTAGCGACGGTAGTGGTGTTGGAGGGTGGACGATTAGGGTGTTGACAATAGAGGTGTTGGAGGTGATGATGAAAAATGAATGGAATGAGAAGTACGTAGTGAAGACTCATCAGGACAACTGGTAGTTATAGTGATAATTTTGGAGAAGGAGTTTCACACACTGATGGTGGAGGAGGCTTGTTGGAGAGGGGGGGTGACTTAATGGAGGCGAGTCCTGTGTGAATATGTAGAACCGCCACGCCACCCGGGACTACAAGTAATACGATCGTAAAGCACGAGAGAAGAATGGCCCGAGGGTGATGTGAGAGTTATGGGAGAGGCAAAAGGGGGAAGGCCATAGCAGGAAGTCGATGAGAAAGGGAGAGACTTACGAGGGAGAGTTAATAGAAGGCAGAGAGGTCTAGTGGTGGAAGAATGGGTTGGAATGGTGTGGATAACACGCACTGCAAATGTGGGGCATATGAGGAGAGGAAACGTCTCTCTCTCTCTAAAACATCACGGAGCAGGTGGACTGAGGTGGAAAATGATCAGAGACCAAAGAGGAGAAATGGAGGGGAAACAGAAGTGAGGAACAGAAATGTAGCCAGAGACAGGTAGCAGCAATAGGAGACGACTCAACCCTCGACGGTATGTCCTCGCTTGGCTCATTCTTCTGTTTCTTACATTCAAAAAGTTTCAGAACAGTTTAGAAATTCTATTCTCACGAGAAAAGAGGCAGTCCCATCCACAATACGGTGAGATGCCTTATTTTTTTTTTTTTCAGAATATTTAATACAGGAAGGAAGGATTTCCAGGTTTTCCTTCCCACTTTTGGAGGTCGCCTCCAACCGCACGTAAGAGATGCGTGGGTAGTACACGACAGAGCCTCTGCTCGCAGGTGGACCTTATGAAAACATGTGGAGAAGGTGTAACCTAAGATTAGGAACTCCTCCCCACACACTGGGAACAAACCAACACCTTGGCTCTTTATGCACGTGATGTCTGCCATCTCTACTGACATTTGGCCCACGAGAACTTCCAAATAATCTTTATTTTCACTCTCGTCATCTTTTTACAGCATTATGATTACCACCTTAAGTGCATGATGATCACCGTCATGTATCTTTGGCTTTTAACTTCATCGTTTGATTATCATCACCTAAGTTATGATCATTTTGATTACGATCGTTAGTGCCGTTGTCATCTTGTTAATCAACATCCTCATTGTCATCATGACAAGCTCATTGTCACTCCTCATGATCACCATCACAATCCTTAACGTACTATCTGTAATCATGATTCTTATCATTATCATTTTTATCATAACCAGTATCATACTCATATTTATCATTACCATCATCATCACTATCATATCATTACATCTTCACTACCATCACTGCTTCCATAGTTTAGATCCTGTGCTATCCACCTTTCTGTATTGCCCATCTAATCAAACGGTCCTCCGTTCAACTCATTTTGTTTTGATATTGTCTTCCATTTTGTGTGTCTTCCTCTAACCATTATATCTTTTATCTTTCACACATCTTTAGCCTCCTGATTCCGCTAAATTTCTAACTCTCCTCCTCTCTTCTCTCTCTCTCTCTCTCTCTCTCTCTCTCTCTCTCTCTCTCTCTCTC
>JAYMFT010202815.1:0-11644 GCA_038088735.1 Panulirus argus | reverse complement strand
TATATTCTTAAGACCTTCCACAAAGCCTCTCTGTCAACCCTATCGTATGCCTTCTCCAGATCCATAAATGCTACATAGAAATCTATCTGTTTATCTAAGTATTTCTCACATACCTTCTTCAAAGCAAACACTTGATCCACGCATCCTCTCCTCCCCAATCTGATGTCCTGTACATGCCTTCACTCTCTCAATCAATACCCTCCCATACAGTTCACCAGGAACACTCAACAAACTTCTACCTCTATAGTTTGAACACGCACCTTTATCCCCTTTGCTTTTGTACAGTGTTCCTATACATGCATTCCGCCAATCCTTAGGCACTTCACCACGACCCATACATACATTGAATTTTCTTACCAACCAATCAACAACACAGTCACCCCTTTTCTGAAATGGATTCAACTGCAATATCATCCAATCCTGCCGCCTTGCTGCATTTCATCTTCTGCAAGGCTTTCACCACTTCCTCGCTCTCCACAACACCACTCTCCTTGACTCTCACACTTTGCACGCCACCCCGACCAATACACCCTACATCTGCAACTCTTATCATCAAACACATTCAACAATCCTTCAAAATACTCACTTATCACTCCCTGTTATCACTTCCCCCCCCTGCACCTTTCACCAACGTTCCCATTTGTTCTCTTGTTTTATGTACGTTATTTACCTCCTTCCAAAACATCAAATGATGTTTAATGTTTATATTTATATATTTTTTAACTTGTATTTTTTTCCGGTGTTATGTACAGATGGTCACAAGTTGCATAGGTTGTAAATAGGGGAGAGCTTGTTGTGTTAAGTACACACAGGTGAAAAAGTTTGAGAAAACAGGAAAAGTACATAGATATGAATGACAGGAATTAGAAATGAGTAATTATTGAAGGATGTTACAAAGTTCAAGAAGACTGAGTAAAAGTCAGTCGTTTAAGTATTCCCCCAGCATCTTCACTTTGGGATAGAATGCTTCTACTGTAGTTCTTGTGTTATCTGAAGTTGTTTGATCTATTACCAATTAAATCTTCTCACACTGCCCATTAAATAATATATTTTAGAGGTTAAAAGGTTTTTACAATGCTGCTACAGAATAAAGTCTTTAATCCATGGTTCAGAATAAAACAATTTGATATAGTTCGACAAAATTCCTGTGGTTCAGAAAATTGCCACTCTGTTGTGGTTCAGAAAATTGCCACTCTGTTGTCCGTTGCTATTAGCTTTGGTTACTCCATGGTCAGCCACAGTACCTACAGACTTATATCTGTGTATGTATTTACATATACATAAACTTTTGGGTTATTTTTTCATGTTTTAACTGCAAAATGTAAAAAAAAAAATCCAAAACAGTTATAAGGACTAAAGATCCAACAAAAATAGAAAATGCTATTGTACAATCATAGAGAAGATTGCATCCTATTGAGTCCAGCTGTGGTTGGTTATTGTAACAGTGTGGGCACACGCCAGACATAGTGACTTGTCTTTGTATGTACACATATATTCATGTTCACATTACACTCACAGTTCGTGTAATTTATTGCAAAATATAATATACCAATAGAAAATTATTTATAAAGACGAAGAAATTAGTGAAAGTAGAGAATATTATTATATCATCCAAGTAGAGATCACTTCCTCACGTTGAGTTCAGCTGCAGTCAGTCGTTGTAACAGCATGGGCGTGTGGCTAATGTAGCAATTTGTTTTCGTATGTACATGCACAGAGACATTATATTGATAGGTGAGATGCATTCTTGAGGGATCTTCATTCTGCTACAGTGCATCTACACCTTCCTGGTCAGCTCTGCATTGTTTCTAGTGGTTTATTCCTTGCAAGTTAGGATGTTCTGGACTTGCTGGTTCTCTGTATTCCCTCGCTCTTATTGCGTGTCGTTTTAATGGTAAAGGAAGCTTATCCAAGTGACTGAACCATATGTTAGTGAAAGTCTATTAAGGCGATTGCCCTTGAGTTGTTGCACTTCTCTAAGTTCTGGTAAATGAAGTCTAGGATGGCTGACAAGTTAGTGAGTGGTGGGGCAAGACTTCATGTTTTCAAAGTGTAGATGGTCTACCAAATCAGCAGTGTCAGCAAAGGCCCAGTCAGAGCACAAAACTTTCACAAATTAGACTGGGTACTGAAGTGATGGCAACTGGGCATAAGCTTGAAAGAGACTTTAGGTTGATGGATGTGGGTAATGGAATGACATATGCTGACTTTCAAGCTGTGAGACATGTAGATTGTTTTAGTGAAACATTGATTATGGCAGTTTGCAGTTTAGCTAATTCATGGGAGAATTTCTTGTTTTATTTTACCAGAACATCTATGGATGTGCTTAAGCGTATGTTTTTAAGGTGCTGAAGGCACTTAGCTACTTGATACTCCTCTTCTATATGTGGGGGAGATGGAGCTGGTAGCTATGCTGGAAGGGAGCTGATGTTGAGTTGTGATTGTTGGCGAAGTGACGTGCGGCCTCCTCATTGCTAAGTTGGTCTACGCAAGGGAAGGGGGAGAGCTTTTGATTGTCACAGCCTGTTAGTTCGTTTATTCTGTCACACAACTGACCAATGTTAACATTGTTTAAATGCTGCACTCTGCTTGGGTAATAAGCCTTCTTCATGACTCATATTGCATTGCATTTTGTTACAAAGTTGCTGGTAATGGTTGCTGTTGCTATTGTTGAATGCATGATTTCACTGCTGCATAAGTCATTTGATGCAGTAGGTGATTCATGGAGTGTTGTCTGGGTGTAATATACTGTTTTATGAGGAAAGAAGTATAGGTAGATCTAGCTACTGCTTTCATGATACTTCTCCCTCATGATTTCAACATCATCTTCACTGGTCACCTCAGCCCAGTGATGTTGAATTACCCACCAGTTGAGATTTCTCTTTAGTGAGTCAGGAAGTGGTCAATAAGGTTTGCTGTCTGCCAACTTGTGTTCAGTGACGGTTGGGGCAGGGGACCAGAAGATTGATAAATAAAGACTCCATCCGAGGAGGGGAAGAGGCTTTGTCGGTCAGTAAGAATCAGGTCTTGATTGTTTTGGCTGTGTTTGGGAAAATGAACAACCTGGGACAGATGTAGTTGTCCTTGGAGATTGGTGATTACTGTTTCTTAAGAATCCCCATGTACCATAAGCTTTGAACAGGAGGACCTTGTCCTAAGTGCGTCAAATGTGCAGATTAGGTCATGTTGGGTGGTAAGCTATGCTGTATAAGGACCCATCAAAAAGTTCTGAGACTAGGCCTATGTACAAGACAGTACTCACTTGATTCAAAGTTGGGTACCATCCCCTTCAAAAAAAAATCTCCTTTGGCAACCATACAGTGTTTCCAGAGCTGTTGCCACTGCTGGAGTGTTTTCTGGAAGTCTTGTTCTCGAAGTGTGTCAAGCACCTTCTGTGATTTGTTGTGGATCTCCTCCATGGTGTCAGAATGGCGACCCTTCAGCTGAAACTTCATCTTAGGGAAGAGGAAGAAGTCAAAAGGAGCCAAATTTGGCGAGTAGGGCAGGTGTAGTAGGGTGACTGTGCTGTTGCGGCCGAGAAATTCATGAGTTACAAGAGCTTGATGAGAGGGTGCATTGTCGTCATGAAGCATCCAGTTGCTCTCGTGCCACATTTCAGGCCGTTTCCACTGATTGTCCTCCCTCAGGCACCTCAGAACATTGCAGTAGAACTGTCTGTTCATGGTCTGGCCATTATGAATTAATTCACAATGAAGAACCCCATGAATGTCAAAGAAAACGATAAACATGCTCTTGGTTGCACTGTGGACCTGCCTGGCCTTCTTTGGTCGTGGGGATTTTGGGCTCTTTCACTGCAAAGACTGTTGTTTGGTCTTCAGGTCGTACTTGTAGACCCAAGTCTCATCCCCGGTGATGACCCTTGACATGGAGGTTGGGTCATCCAGGGCACGCAGATGGAGATCTTGACAGACCTTGGCATGGTGCTCCTTCTGATCAGGGGTCAGAAGCCTGGGCACGAACTTTGCAGCAATGTGGTGCATGTTCAAATCAGACGTTCCAAATGACACATTAGTGATGGCAGCAATGTCCTTAATGGATCTCCAACAATCCTCATGCACAAGTCGCCGAATTGTTTCCACATTTTCAGGGGTTGAGCTCGTGGAAGATCGCCCAGACCTCTTGTTGTTATCCAGTGAGGTTCTACCACTTTTGAATGGTGCATGCTACTCGAAAGACCCTGCACGACTCATTCCTTCATTGCCATACACATGACGAATCATGTCAGAGGTCTCAGTTGCAGATTTACTGAGTTTGATGCAGAATTTGATGTTTGCTTTCTGCTCCAGTTTGCTGCCCATGATGAAATCGCAAATATGCATGTGGTCAAAAAACTCCCATAGAACAACACCTGATGTTCACAGAATGACTCCACTCGGCATACTGATTGATGACGGTTACGCCTAACCATCACAGCATGCACATCACCATACTGCCATCTGTTGGCGTGCTGTGGAACTAGTTCGGAAATTTTTTATACCACCACGGAAATGATGATGCCAGTTTGGCATGGGTGAAAAAACTCTCAACACCTACAGACCCTCAGGCATGTTATCTGTCATGTGAATGGGATGTAAGTCTCCATAACAAACAAATGCCACACATCCCCCACACTTTGATGTGCAAAATTGGTAGACACACTTTGATGTGCAAAATTGGTAGAGGAGAATGTAGTCACTCATTAGTACAAATTTCAGGAGTAATCTGCCAGGCCTTAATTATTGCTGTGACCTGGCTGTGAACTGGCCTTGTGATGGCTAGTTCCTCCATTTTGTTGGGCAAGTAGGTGACCTTTGATAGCAGCGAGGTTAGCAGTTTATGCCTTTTCCTTGGAACTTCAGAGTGCTTTGGGATTTAATTTTAGCTTTAGCTGGTTTGCACTGCATTCTCTTGATCATGAATATTTCATTTGCTTTTCCTTAATTATGCTTGTGCTTGCCTCTGGCATGAAATATATTTAGCGATTTTAACCACATAAACTTTGGTGTTGGGATAAATGTTACCCTTCTATTGGCAATAGAGCAGCGTGCTGATGTATATCATTGTTGTAATGTTTGCGTTGTGCAACTACAGCCTTAACCCTGTGATGTAGACACAATTGGAAATATTCACTGGTTTACTCTTCGCTCTGTTCACTAGTTCACTGTAAAGTGATCTATATCTCACACTATAATTTTTTTTGGTATTTGACAAAATTTATTAAGACAGTTCTAGGTCTGTTAAAGCATAATCCACTGTTGACCTCCGGCAGCTTGGGAGCACAACAAACACAAGTCTGTTCCCCTCGTGGGATGGAGTGTGGCTTTGATCAGAGAATATTTGTAAGAGTGACTTACAATGTATTTTTTTCTCTGTTGCTTTGCCGGTGAATGCTAGGGACTATTGTTATTGGTGGGAAACCATGAAGGGAAACTATGTCGTAATGCAAGAAAATTTGTGAACATTTTAAGTAAATGAATATTTTCAGAAGGAGTGTTAACTTTTATCCCATTTTGATGTCATATAAGCTTACAGTGGTAGAGTACTAGATCATGTGTTCCTTATATGAGGATGGGTGGTGCAGCAATGAAGCTATGACATAACTGTGGTTTGCCTGGAACATTTTATTCCTATATTGCTGCGAAAGGGTCTAGGCAGCTGGAGCTAATGGCCCTGCTGAGAGTGATCAACCACTGATAATGAATATATAGTTTTCTCTGTTTCAAAACAAGATTTTTGCTTAATGCTTGGCCAGAAATATTTTGTGTTGCCTTTACTCATTTTTTGATATGTATTCTCCTAATACCTTATTTGGCTAGTATTTAAATGTTTGCCTCAGTCATCTTATTAATAATTAACAGCTTTTCATCATAATGAAAATGGCACAGCCTTTCCTTCCTTACCTATTGTACACTTCCCCACAGATGAGGAGCTACCTATGCCGCCACATCTTCTCATTAATCAGACTGACAAGCCCAGCATGTCTCCAGCTCAGCGAACCCCTCCCCCATCATCCTCTGAAAAGTTTACTCCCAGTTCATCAGAGTTGCCCTCATCCCCTTCCTGTGCTCCTCTAAAGAATAATACAGGGGAATCTGGACTTTCACCAAATGAACAAATAATAGACTGAAATGTATGTAAATTAGCTAATTGTGTAAGGTAATAAACTAGAAATACTATAAGAAGTAAAATTGTGATTATGTTAAGATATCAGTCTTCTTCCTTCAAAGAATATGTGCTGCAGTTTAGGCTGTGTTATTTTTATATGGTTACAGGGAGGGAAAGGTTGCTTTTATTATTTTTTATTTGATCTTGTTTTGAGTTTTAAGTAGTATAACCAATTTTAACATGTTCAGAGGATGTTGGTAACATCCAGTATTATGACTCATACATATAGAATCTTTCATTTGGAAAGTGATGATATATGTACATCATTTTTACAGCACTGATAGAGCTGCCAGTTTTAAGAGAGTTTTGTTAGTTCTCAGGAATAATTAGAATCTGATAACTTCTATTGAAACAATGTGGAATCACTGTGAATGCATCCATAGCCATTTAGAGAGTCATAATTAGTGACAGGCACTGGCTATGAAAAATAGGTGCACCATGATTTTTCTTGCTCATCTATATTTTTATATGTATTTTTTGTTTTGTGAAAAATTGCTGAAATTATTTTTGATATAGAAAACAGTCTGTCCTTTACAAATACTTTTGTCTTATTTATTTATATATAATTAACCATGGACTTATTTCTGTGAAAGGGTCGTGGTATTACTTATTAGTTTTTAATTATTTTGTTGTATATACTAGAATATGAATGTGATGTTTTAGTAATACAGTAATTATAATGTGATTTGATGAAAGAAACACTTCTGATGATTTTTATACTTGGCAGTTGACATGGTCACAACAAAAAGTATACAGATAAGAGTAGATGATCACTCTTACAAATTAAATTTTGTATTTCTCCAGCCTCTTATTTTTTAGATATACTTGTTTTTAATGACAGTTCTTGTACGTCTGTCATGTCAGTAGTGTGACTGATTTTGTCATTTCATTTCACAGGCATAGTTGTATTCATATTAAGGAAGGTATAGTATAATTGATAGATTATAGGTAGCCTTCCCGTAAAGTTAAGTGTAGTTTGGAGAATATTTTTGTATGGTCTAAGAAAGTTAAAGACACAATGCTTTTATTGTAATTTGTATTCTTTTATTTGGTCAGAAGCTGTTTAGAATTTATTTTGATTTGTTCTGAGGTTGTTTGTAATATCTTTCATTATGACTCCAAACATGCACAGTCATTTATTGTAGAGGTAATGATTTATGTTTGTGTTTTTTAATGAACTGAAAGCTACCAGTCTTGAAAAATTGAATTGCCTCTCGCAGAGAATTGGGAACTTGAATTATTACACTTGTTTGAAAGACCAGTTTTAAACCCCAAGTTGTTGTCATAGATATTAGTTGGGTAAAAGCCGGAGAAAGTGAATCACCATATTTTTGTTATTTTGAAGTTTAGAATCCATGTTTCATTATTTTTTTCAAGTAAATAGTATTTTAAAAAAGTTTTGATACATAGTGCTCTTGGGTCCCTATGCATCTGGACCTCCAAATGAAACAAATAAGAAAATCTAGATATGTTTCAGTCAATCAGAGTACAGCATGCTGTACTTGACTGAGTAGCATCTGGTTGAGATGAAAAGACTAAGAGGAATTTTCCTTAACAGTTTCCCAGCCGACCCAACAGTACAGTTCTGTTCAGCACTTTATTATTGGATGTAGACACCATCAAGGTGCATTCAGATGAAAGCCTGAGATTCATTTATGATAACAACAAAAGGGTCCAGGAGAGATATCTCAGGCTCCAATGCTGCTTTTGCTTCTGGTTCCCCTAATTACCCTTTCCTTTGACCTCCCACCCCTCATAATTTTCCAATATTTTCTTGCTTTTTGTTTTTCAGTCATTTACCTTAGATTGAACACACTGACTGCTATTTGAATTTGCTTAATTTCTGCTATTGTGCTGAAAACCCAGTACAGCTGACATCTCTTCGTCAAATTAACATCTCAAGTGAAGCACTGTAATATGGTCCAGACAGACCTCTTTAACATTAATGATGCATTGCTAGCTAAAGCTCTCAATTGGAGATGTATACCGGCAGTACCATTCCTCACCAGTAAGGGATATATATAAGGGCTTCATTGGGATACTGGTGATAGTACAAAAGATGATTTTGTACTCGATGTTAGATATTTTAAGTCAGTTCAATTTTTTAAGGTAAAAACAAAGATATTAAATACTCTATTGGATCAGTGTAAGATAACCACTGCTTTTGCACCCAGTTTGCATATTTTTGCATCCAAACTGTTGCTTTACCTTTAATGCTTGTCTGCACTACCAACAATAATACTGGCAAGATATTTTCTGGACATTATGGGCCTCTTGCTTTCGTAAAAGTAGTCAAAATTACAATAGATAGATCAGTTACGGTGCTTTAAACATAACCAACAGTAGAGTACTCAAAACTGGTGGCCCAAGGCACTGATTGGGAGAATACTTATCAACATATGTTCTTCCCATTGGCTGAGGTCACATCTCAGACGAAAGAAAGACCAGTGTTTGCATATTTTAGGCAGGACTTTTGAACCATTTGATATGATGAGCAGCCACCCACATACTACCAGAGAAAAGGAGCATGTATTATAATAGCAATGTTCTAAAACAGGTCTGTCTGTGGTTAATTTGAGAAAGGTTTTATCAAAATTTTAACAAAGCATTACTCTTTATAGTAGTTTGATAATTATGCAATTCATTATTAAGGCTTAAGCACACATATATCCACCCTTTCTTCACATTGTGTTGGTTTGTTTTCCAGGGATTTTATGTTCCATGGCTTTATTTATTTATACTGAAATACTGCGAGAAGCGAGAAATACTTTAGAGGGCATTCATGGATATGGAGAAAGCCTGTGAAAAGGTTTATAGAGATGCCATTTGAAATGTCTTATTAATAGGAAAGCTACTGGAAGTAGTGAGAAGTTTTTTTAAGAGTGTATGGCATGTGTATGAGTGGGAAGAAAGGGGAATGAGTGGTTTAAGTGAAAGTTAGTCAGCAGCAGGGGTGTATGATGTCACCATGGGTGTTTGTGTATGGATTGGGTGGTGAGGGAGGTAAATGTTAGGGTCTTTGAGAAAGGGGCAAGCATATAGTCTGAAAGAGGTGAGGGAGCCTGTTGTATGATACAGTTGTTCTGTGCTGGTGGCACAGCATTGTTGCAGATTCAAGTAAGACACAGCAGAAGTTGGTAACTGAGTTTGGGAGTGTGTGTGAAAGGAGTAAGTTCAGAGTAAGTGTGAATAAAAGCATGGTTATGACCTTTAGCAGGTGAAGAGGGGATTGGGGTGTGAGTTTTAATGGAGAAAATATGGAAAAAATTAATTGTTTTAGTTACCTGGAAGTGGACATGATCACCGCCATACAGCTCTTTGATGGCCTGCCAAAAGGACGTAGACCCAGTTTGTTTTAGGACAGATGGGACACATCACTGACCCTCCATAAGCTACCGAGTCCGCCATTTCTGGACAGGAGGAACGCGTCACTGACCCACCTGATCCAAGGTTATGAAGAATCAGATGAACCTGACCTGACCTCATATTCACACCCGGACAATAATGGTCTCGCTTGGCCCAGCTTAGTATATTTAGTAATGGATTGTCTATCTGTATTCTTACCTGGTTTAATATTGTTCTTTTGTGTTTCCTCAACTGCAAGTTTTTCTATAGTTGTTTCCATATTTTGCATTTAGATTGTAAGTCATACTACCCTTCATCATTTTGTTAATGCGTATCACTTTTAGTCCTTTCCCTTACTTTTATGTACTGTATACTATGATTTATTCAGTGTGTTTCTTATATATATTTTGTTTGCGTTTTACATTTCATATCCAAGTTTTGTGATGCAGTTTTTTCTTTTTCTGTGAGGGTGAAAGCTTGATTGAAATAAAATGGATAATTTTTGACAACCGTTGTTTAAGCACCCATGTAATAGAAGAATAATATTGAGAATATTAGAGAACGTAAGAAAGAATATTAATAACTGTATATATGCTGCCGCATTCAGTTTCATGTTCATTAGTGAAAACATGCTCCCAGCTTACACTAATATATATATATGCAAGTATAGTGCATATGAACGGACACTTTCATACAACACATAATACGCTAACCACTTAGCAGTGATCACCCCTAACAGAGAAGTGATTTTTCTATTGCAAGTAAATGAATATCCTTTTCAGAACCTAACTGTCAAATGTGGAGGTATATGAGCACGAATATAGTGAATATGAACATGTACTTTCATGGTACACATAATGCCCTTCAACAGCAAGGATTCGAACCCAGGACCTTTGCGTGGTAGTTGGAAAATCTCACCACTCGGCTATGATCACCCCAAATAGGAAAATGACTTTGATTACAAGTAATCAAATACCCTGTCTCACTCATGAGCAAGGGGGTTTAGACCATTCAAATCTCATCAGGCTCACATTACCAGTAGCTAGCATTTTACGGAACCTAACTGTCAAATGTGGAGGTATATAAACATGAATATAGATAGCATGTATGAATGCGCAGTTTCATAGAACAAATAATGCCCTCTATCAGTAAGGACTCAAACCCGGGACCTTTGTGTGGTAATTGGAAACGAACTGCTCAGCTATGATCGCTCCTAATAGGGAAATGACTATTCATTTAGGAGTAATCAAATACCCTTCATCTAACATCCATGAGCAATGGGGTCTAGACTGATCAAATCCCATCAGGCTCATTACCAGTAGCTGACATTTTACAGAACCTTACTGTCAAATGTGAAAGTATACAAATACGAACATAGTGGATATGAACAAGCACTTTCATAGAACACATAATGCCCTTCAAACGCAAGGGTCCAAACCTGGGACCTTTGTGTGGTAGTTGGGAACGCAACCGCTTGGCTATGATCTCCCCTAATACAGAAGTGACTTTTCGATTACAAGTAACCAAATAAACATCTTACATCCATGAGAAATGGGACCTAGACCAGTTAAATCCCATCATGCTCACATTTCCAGTAGCTAGCATTTTACAGAATCTAACTGCCGAACATGAAAATAATGCATATGAATGCACACTTTCATAGAACACATAATCCCCTCAACAGCAAGAACCTGAACCCGGGACCTTTGCGTGGTAGTTGGAAACGCTGACTGCTCGGCTATTATCACCCCTAATAGGGAAATGATATAAAATCTACCATTTCCAAAGTCTTTGAATCCCTCCTCAACTCCCATATCCTTAAACACCTCAAAGATCAGTCTTCTCCCTGATCACCAGTATGGCTTCCGTAAGACGAGATCCATTGGTGATATTCTTTCATGTCTTACTAATGTCTGGTCATCATCCCTGAAAGATTTTGGAGAGCCATATGTAGTTGCGCTTGACATACCTAAGGCTTTTGACTGGGTGTGGCATCAAGGTCTCATCTCTAAGCTCTCCTCTTTTGGATTCCCTCCCTCACTTTGCTCCTTGATATATAGCTTCCTCTCTGGCCGATCTATCTCTGTGGTTGTTGATGGATCAGCCTCCACCCTTTTCTCCATCAACAGCGGTG
>JAYMFT010202804.1:0-11644 GCA_038088735.1 Panulirus argus | reverse complement strand
AAAAAAAAAAAAAAAATATATATATATATATATATATATATATATATATATATATATATATATATATATATATAATCCTGTGTCTTGATCTATAATGATTTGTTGGAAAACCTGCACCAAATCTCTTTTTAATACAGTTACATGAAACTGAAAGAATTATGATGTCTAACGCAGAATGATTTGCATAATAAATCTACTGCATAAATTAGCCTTATTTGATGTGTTGGGTCAACCTGTCTGGTTAAGAAGTAGACAAAGCATTTAATTAACTGTGAGACAATGTTGTGCATGATCACTGTATCCTCTACATATCATTCAAAGTAACAACTATCCTTCATTATTTTGACATGAACAGACATTTTAAACTAAATCTACTCTAAGTAGCAAGAACAGATAGCAAATCTAGCATTTCAGTGTTCTGGGTCAACCATTCAATTGGCTTTTAATCTAACACCTGCGACATTTCTTAAACTCATTATAACTCTCTAGACGCATCATCTATTACATTACTAA
This sequence comes from Panulirus argus, assembly GCA_038088735.1. Lineage (NCBI taxonomy): Eukaryota > Metazoa > Arthropoda > Malacostraca > Decapoda > Palinuridae > Panulirus > Panulirus argus. The sequence continues at coordinate 11,131 of JAYMFT010202804.1, read as the reverse complement.
TTAATAGTTATAGCAATCAAATGGAAAATATATCTATCACTATTACAACATCCCTGTATCTTAGGGATGTTTCATACACCTTTCTTCACAGAGCATAGGCATAGCTTCATACAGATTTATCAATATTTTTCTACTGACAATATCATTAGCAGTACAAACAGAGACAGAAGGGAATCGGTTTACCTTTTCTTTTCCGTCGTATATAATACAAAGACAAGCCCAGCATCAGCAAGATGATGAAGATCCCAACAACACTGTTTATCAAGGATTGTAAAGTCTTATTCCATGGTACCACTGAAAACATAATGGTGCCTTTAATACAGGCAGGAAGTGCACAAGAGAAACAAAAATATACAAGACACAACTCTGTGAGAATTAAAAATTTGTATTATTATTATTATTGTTATTATTATTATTATTATTATTATTATTATTATTATTATTATTATCAACTTATCATTATTAATATCACTTTTTTCATACATATTCGCCATTTCCCACATTAGGAAGGTAGTGTTAAGAACAGAGGACTGAGCCTTAGAGGAAAAATCCTCACTTGGCCCCCTTCTCCATTCCTTCTTTTGGAAAAGTGAAAACAGGAGGGGAGGATTTCCAGCCCCCCCGCTCCCTCCCCTTTTAGTTGCCTTTTACGACACGCAGGGAGTACGTGGGAAATATTCTTTCTCCCCTATCCGCAGGGGTAAATTACTTTTACAATGATAATTATCATTTTTATCTCTATTAATAATATCTTTATTGTTATTACATAACTCATGGACCCTTTTTATGGGGCTTATAAAACTTAAAGGTTTTGCTGCATGTGGGAGCAGGGAAACATGGGCTCCTCTGGGGCAAGAGGGTTCTTGATGACACAGCATTCTTTTCCATCCAATGGCCGTAATATAGCCTCATTGACGGTGACTTTTTGCTCATGTTGTTACCAGTTACACGTAGAGTCTGCTAAGACCAGTGTATACATAATGATATATACAAAATGTATATTAAAAACATTAAAAAGAAATCACATTTCAAAATGGAAAAATGAAACTTTGATAATGAAATTTCATCTTTCATGTTAAAGTGAAGTGAAATGATTTATATACCCTTTGTTTTTATTTATGGTGAAGTAAGCTTGTTAATTTGATATCTAACTAAGAGCATGCTTATTAGGTTCAGCAGGGTTGAAGGACAAGTTAGTTGGGGTGTGAGTTTGAATGGAGAGAAATTGGAGAAAGTGAAGTGTTTTAGATACCTGGAAGTGGACAGGGCAGCAAGTGGAAATCAGTCACAGGGTGGGTGAAGGGACAAAGGTTCTGGGAGTGATGAAGAATGTGTGGAGAGAGAGATCATCATCTGGGTGGACAAAAATGGGTTAGTTTGAAAGTATAGTAGTCCCAACAATATTACATGGATTTGAGGCATGGGATATAGATAAGGCTATGCAGAGAATGGTGGATGTGTTAGAATGAAATGTTTGACAGCAATATGTAGTGTGAGGTGTTTGATCAAATAAGTAATGAAAGGGTATGAGAGGTGTGGTAATAAAAAAGAGTACGGTTAAGACAGCTGAAAAGGATGTGCTGAAATGGTTTGGACATATGAAGGAAATGTGTGAGGAAAGGTTGACAAAAAGGATATGTATGTCAGAAGTGGAGGGAACAAGGAGAACGGGAGACCAGATTGGACATGGAAGGATAGAGTGAAAAGATTTTGAGCAATCGGGGCCTGAGCATGCAGGAGGGTGAAGGCCGTGCACTGGATAGAGTGTAGTGGATTGATGTGGATACAAAGGTCAGCATGCTGTCAATGGATTGAACCAGTGCATGTGAAGCGTCCGGGGTACATCATGGAAAGGCCTGTAGGGCCTAAATGTGGATAGAGAGCTGTGGTTTAGGTGCATTATGCATGATAACTAGAAAATGGATGTGAGCAGATGTGGCTTTTCTTCATCTGTCCCTGGAGCTACCTCACTAACACATGAAACAGCTATCATAAAAAAAAAATCTATGAATCACACTAATTATAAATATGAAGAATTCAGTTTTTTGGTCTACGTAAAAAAACAATAAAACATGTATAGTGGTATCTCACTTGATACTCAGGCTTAATCCCTACATTTTGTACAGTATATCGTGCTGAAACATCTAAAAACTTTTAAATTTTATTAGGGTGAAAGTAGTGGATGAAATATATTCTAAAGTTATTTTTCATTGTTTCAGTACAAGAATATCTTTGAAAATGTACGGTTAACAACATTTTTCAAAGCACCTGAAAAGCTGAAATTTTTAGGGTTAAGAAGAAAACGTTAATGAGAGTTAAGGGGTGAAAGAGGGACAGGTGTAGGTAATTATAGACATATGATAGGGGAGAGAGAATACTTCCCACATATTCCCTGCATGTCGTAAAAGATGACAAAAAGGGGAGTGAGCGGGGGGCTGGAAATCCTCCCCTCCTCTTTTTACTTTTCCAAAAGAAGGAACAGAGAAGGGGGCCAAGTGAGGATTTACCTTTTAAGGCTCAGTCCTCTGTTCTTAATGCTACCTCGCTAATGCGGGAAATGGCAAATATATATTAAAAAATAAATTATTACAGCCATCCTTTTCTTTTCCTTTTGTACTCAAGGCCTAAGAATCCCAACTATACAATACTGTCAGGACAACTATACCTTCAAATATACCCATCTAGACAAGAGTCTAAGGGAGTTCTTCCATGGGTTATTCTCCTGTGCAGTAGGAAATGACTTAAAACTTATTAAATGGACTTACCAAACCTTGGAGAGTCTGAGATGTGACAAGACTGAGCAGGACAATGGATGGAGGATATTTGTGTGGTGATCTTGTAGATGCCAGGCTCTTGTTCGGAAAACACCACTGTTTCATGAGGCCAATTTTCCTTGTAAAATTTTATACTAGGCCACAGCAAAGAGCAAAATACACATGTTACATAGTTGTATATGATCACTGGAGGCTGGAAATAATATTAAACACATAATTTGGAACAAAAAACTTAAAGAAGATAGGGTATATGAAGAAAGGGTGTACATAGGCAAGGTGTAAGTGTATCAACATTTATATTCATATACATACATCAAGTGTTTGAAGCATTGATATGTATCATGTTATCTCTAGGAAAAGGGGAGAAAACCTTATGCCCACATATTCCCTGCATATTGTAGAAGGCAACCATGGGGGCCATAAGTGGGGAGCTGCAAACCCTCCCTTTCTTTTATCTCAATTTCTAAAAGATGGACCACAAGAAGGAGCCAAGCAAAGAGTGACCATCCTCCTTCAAAGCTCAGGCTGGTTAGTCAGAATGTGTGTGGATGTAACCTAGATATGAAGAAAGGAGAAATAGGCAGTATGTTTGAGGAAAGAAACCTTGAAGTTCTGGCTCTAAGTGAAACAAAGTTCAAGGGTAATGGGGAAAACTGGTTTGGGAATGTCTCAGGGTAAAGTCAGGGGTTTAGTGAGATGGCAAAAGCCATGGACTAGGGAGCACTACTGCTGAAACAGAAATTAAGGGAGTGTATGAGAAGCGTAGGAAGTGATATTCAGACTCATGTGGGTAAAAATACAAGTGAATTACATGAGATGGGTGATAGTTAGTGCTTATGCACTTGGCCATGAGAAGAATAATGAAGAAAGGCAAGTGTTTAGGGAGCAGATGAATGACTGTGTCAGTCAATGAGCAGGAAAGATGTTATGTAGGCATTATTGGATTACCTACTAACTGATAGGCATTCAAAAGTGAAACTCTTGGATGTGAATATGCTGAAAGGGGTAGCTGGTGAGATTTCTGAAGTGAGGGTGAAGATTTATAGAGGTTTTGGAAAACAGAAAATCATCTGGGTGAGAGAAGGGTGATGAAAGTGAGCTTGAAAAGACTTGCATGAATCAATAATGGAAGAAACTGAGTGGAGAATGGCAAAAGATGAGAGTAAAGAAAGTTAAGAGAGTGGGTGAGAAATGGGAGGAATTTGGGAAGCAGTGCTGGCATGTGTGAGAGAAATGTGTTGCATGCAGAAGGTGGGAGGTGGGCAGATGAGAAAGGGTAGGGAGTGGTGTGATAATGAAGTAAAGATGCTAGTGAAAGAGAATGGAGGCGTATATTGGCAATACTATAAGGAAGAAGCACAAGTGATTGGGAGATGTACAAGAGAAAGCGGCAGGAGATCAAAAGTTTGGTCCAGGAGCAAATGAGAGTTGGGGTTTGCAAGTATCAGCAAACTTCTGGGAGAATACAAAGATGTCTGGAACGAGATTCATAGTGTGAGAAAAACAAGAGAACACGTGGGGACATTGGTGAAGGGGACAAATGGACAACTGGTAATGAGGAGATGGAGTAAGTACAGTAAACCCTCAATTTAATGGATCCCGATATAACAGATTTCGGATTTAATGGACCTCATCCCAACTCTCTTTTGCCCTCTTTTTCAACCCCTGCACCTTCTTGATCTGCTACTTTCATTTGTCAATCTCCTAATCATTTGCACTCCTTCCTTGTAAGTATCACCTAAATGTCTCTCTTTTCTCTTTCACTAAAATCTTTTCTTCTTCAACTACACTTTAACTAAGGTTACATTCGAATTAACAGACTTTTGGCATTAACGGACACCCCTTCCCCTGGTAGTCCCTTAAATCGAGGGGTTACTGTACATTGAAGGATTGTTGAGCATTTCATAACAGGGTAGCAGAGGTATGGTGCTTGGGCAGGGAGGTAAGCACATTAAAAGAATCATGGCAAATTGTTTGGCAAAAAAAGATGTGGTGAAAGCCTTTGGTAAAATAAAATGTAGCAAAATGGCTGGAATAGATGGTATTTCAATTGAATTTCTTAAGAAAGGGGTGACTGTTATTCATTGGTTAGCAAGGATTTTCAATATAGGTATGATTCATGATGAGGTGCCTGAGGATACACGGATGGTATGTATAGTCCCACTGTATAAAGACTAATTTGTTAGGTGTACTAACCTGAAAAGTTTTATGGAAGGGTGGTGAATGAGAGGATGGTGGCATGCACTGAGAATCAGCTTGGGGGGAACAATGATTCTTTGTGGAAGGTGTTACCAATACGTGGTGTGGAAGGAAAATCATTAGAAGCGGTGAGGAGTTTTTATCAAGAGAGTAAGGAATGTATGCAAGCAGGAAGATGGAAGGGTGAGTGGTTCCAGGTGAAGGTGGTATGTGATGTCAATATGGCTGCTTTATTTGTATATGGATGTGGTAGTGAGGGAGGTAAATGCATGGGCCTTGGAAAAAGGGGTAAGTAAGCAGTCTATAGGGGGTGAGGGGGTCTGGGATGTGACTCAGATGTTGTTTGCAGATGAAAAGGTACTGTTGGCAGATTCAAGTGAGGAAATGCAGAATTTGGTGTCTGAGTTTGGAAGAGTATGTGAAATGAGAAAGTTGAGGGCAAATGTGAATAAAAGCAAGGTTATTAGATTTAGTAGGGCAGAGGGACAGGGTGTAAGTTTAAATGGAGAAAATTTGGAGGAAGTGGAGTGTGTTACATACCTGGGAATGAACATGGTAGCACATGAAACCATGGAAGCAGATGTGTGTCATAGGTTGGGTAAGGGGGTAATGGTTTTGGAAGCAATGAGGAATGTATAGAAAGAAAAGTTGTTATCTGGGAAAACAGAAATGTGTATATTTGATGGTGTAGTAGTCTCAATGTTTGTAGTAGTCACAATGCCGGTGAATAGATGAGAAGTATGGGCTATAGACGTGTGAGTTGGAAATTAAATTTTTGAGGACAATATGTAGTGTGAGGTGGTTTAATCAAGTAAGGAATAATATAAGAGAGAGAAGTGTGATAATACGAAGATTGTAGTTGAGAGAAATGACGAGTATGCTGAATTGGTTTGGACATTTAGGGAGATTAAGTGATATATGTGTCAGAAATGGAAGGTTCAAGGAGAAGGGGGAGACCAAACTGAAGATGGAAAGATGGAGTGAAAAAGATTTTGAGCAGTTAGGGCCTGAACTTACACAAAGGTGAAAGGTGTGCATATGACAATGTAAACTGGAGCAATGTGCTGTCAGTGGACAGCAACAGGGCATATGAAACAAGGAAAGGTCTGTGAGGTTTGGTTGCGGATAGGGGAATGTGATTTCAGTGCATTACATGTGAAAGCTAGAGAATGAATGTGGGCAAATTATTTATTTATTTTTTTTTTTTTTTTCTTTCAGTTCCTGGTGCTACCTCACTAACACAGGAAACAAACAAGTATGAAAAAAAATCTAAGAGATAGAAAGTATTGGACTGATGTAGTATACGAAAGGTTACATGCTCTCAAAGGGCTAGATCAGGGCTTGTGAAGTGGTCAAGGTAAACCATGGAATAATCTGTGGGGCTTGGTTTTAAGTGACAGATGATGGTTTCAGTACACTAGGTTTCAGTACACTATACATGACAGATAAAGGTGTATTTGTGCAAATGAGGCCACTGTTTACTTGTCCATGATGCTACCCTACTAAAACTAAAGAAACAGTTAAATCAAAGGGATTATCTATATAATACATATCAAATATGTTAACACACTACAAACATGTTAGTGCCTCATATTTTGTGTAAACATAAACACTTAAAGGTGAGAGTGTCTTCAGGTGTCATGATAAGAAGATGAAAGATAAAGCAAGGAGCAAAGATTAAAGGAAATTCTTTCTTAACATTTCTGTAGTAAAATACTGGGATACCATGCCAAAGGATGCTGTTACTAAGAGATCTCTCAGAGTTTTTACAAAGAACCTGAATCATCATCTCATGGATAGAAGGAAGCAGTGGTGTAGGGACATTTTAGATATATGGATGACCTCAATTGGCCACAGAGATTTTGTCTTGTCCTTATGATATGTATGTATTTATCATGGGAAGCCATTGGTAGCACATCTGTTATACCAACTGCTCAGTATAACTACCTTTCAGGTCCCTTAACAGTACAGTTATCTTTAAGGATGGACTGGTTGCAGTTGAAGCCATCTTGACAGTGAAACAGAGAGACATTGTAAGTGAGATTGCCAAAGGGTGCCAACTGCAGTGTCACTGGCACATTCCTGTTTCTCTGAATATGCTCTAGGTGCAGGTACTGAAATACATGCCAGTCCTTCAACTCAGTACTATCAGGATCTGTCACAATGAGATACCACTGTTAGTTAAAAAAATGCACACACATGAAAAAACAGAACTGATAAATAAAGAAACATTTGAAAGTGTTTCATAAATTCAGACAGGACAACTAACTACAAAAGTCCTAATGATTAGATAAACCCATAACCCTTAAAGTGCAACTACAGGAAAACCTAGTCACAGTTAAAAAACCACACAACTGAGTCATATCTTTATACCATCATAAAAGGCGTATACCATGCAAGCTACCACTCTCTCTCCCTTGTTTAAACAACAAAGGAAAATCTAATTTTAAATTAAAAAATTAATGTGGCATTATTGCATTTACTTTGTTGAAAAGAAAATCATTAGTATAACTGCTTTTGTTACAGAGTAAATGTTTGTTAATTTTTCATACTCATTCACCATTCCCCACATTAGCTATTTCACTTACATCTGTTCCCTAGCTGTCATGTGCAATGCACTGAAACCATGGCCTCCCTGTCCACAACCAGGCTTCACATACATTTCCATGGTTTGCCCTGGCTGCTTCAAGTGCCCTCATATTGACAGCACATCAACCCCTGTATACCATAATGTTCCAATTCATTCTATCCCATGCACATCTTTCACCCTCCTGCATGTTCAGGCCCCAGTCAACCAAAATCTTTTCCTCTCCATCCTTCCATCTCCAGTCTGGTTTACCTTTTCTCCTAGTCCCCTCTACTTCTGACACATATACCCTTTTCGTCAACCTCTCCTCACTCGTTGCCATATTTCCAAATAATTTAGCATGCTCACTTCAGCTCTCTCAGCACACTCTACTTTATTACAGCTCTCTCTCACTGTCTTATCACTTACTGAATCAAACCATCCCACATAACATGCTGTCCTTAAAAGTTTAATTTTCTCTGTAGATCCTCATCTATAGCCCATACCTCACATACATACAATATCGTTGGGACTACCATACCTTCAAGCATACCCATTTTCACCCTCTCAGATAAACTCTCTTTCCACATATTCCTCAATGCTCCCATAACCTCCATCCCTTCACCCATCCACTGTTCATTGCCATGTCCACTCCCACGTATCTGAAACACTTTACTTCCTCCAACAATTGCGATATGAAATGCATATGGTGTTTTTTTTTTTTTCTCAAATATTAACAACACATTCTGGATGGATTTAACCACCAAAAACCCCCTTTCACATGGTACTACTGGCAGATATCATTAAAGCATATGACACTGTTTCCCGACAAATCCTCAAACAAAAGATAATTGACATCAACCTCCACAAAAATTACAGCAGTTAACCTCTTTTCTCTTGCTGGGTATGCTCTCATGCTTACAGGATAAACCAGATAGGAGAGATAAGTAGGTTATCCTCCTTCTTTAAGCTGGATAATTACCTAATTACCTACCTGAACTGTACAGGGTGGGAGCTTTACACTTATGAGGCTCCATCTCTTAAACATTCTCTATATCATACAACCTCTTATTTTTATGCGATTCTGAGTTTTATTTTTTCATTCATTAGTGTTGCAAAAATTTAGTATTCACAAACTTCCATTCCTATAAATTCATTTTCATCATGAAAGAGTAATGCATTTAATATACAGTATGAAAGCCTCTCCTCGACTAAAACTCATAACTTTTTCTTGGAGACGGGCTAAGCAAGACTTTTCTCTCTGAGGCAGCATCCCTCAAGCAATTTTACCTGGTTGTCTCATCTTGCTATGCCTTCCTCTCCTTTTTTAAAATCCTTTTCTCGGTACCTTCTGTGACCACCTGCAGTTGCTGCCTGTGATTTGCAAAACTATGAGCTCCAATCAGCCAGTAGGAGGTGCTATTAGCCCAAAGGCAGTTGTTGATTGGCTGAGATTGGACCCACAAACAAGCTAGCATCTGCAAATACTGTTGGACAGTTTGCAGAGTGTTAGCAAGGGGAGGTACACTCCCCACTGATTCATTAGGGTAAGATAAGTCCTGTCCCATATATTCTCAGAGAATGTAATTCATATGCACCTCTGAAAGAAAAAGTTCTTCAATCTTAAAAAAAAAAATTTTTCTTTTCTCCAACTATAGTATACAGGGCTGGTACTGATACTTTATTATCTAACTTATTGTACATATATCTATTTCTATGATGAATTCTTTAAGTGCATCATTCTTGCTTTTGGCATATTCAAAACAAAAAAAATTATCAGCACTATCAATACCATAATCAACAGAGTTCTTACCATCAATATTATAATCAACAGAGTTCTTACCATCAATATTATAATCAACATTTTTCTTAATACATCAAGTATATTGACTTCAGTAAAATTTTTCCAATACTAGCCTCATCAACATTATTATCATAATCCATGTCATTACAACTACATGAGTATGGTAGCTATAGAGGAATTTTTCCACAGTGTATCTGCTACACTGGAGAAAATATACAACTAACCCTCTGCACATGACATTGTAATCTTTAAGTATGACAGCATGACTCTTGAGAATGACAATGTGATGCTCTAACATGACAGTATTACGACAGTATTACTCGTGTATGACAGCACAACCCTAAGCCTAAGCCTGGCCATCATACCCAAGGGCCATACTACCATGTTTATGAGTCTTACTGTTGTGCTTGACAGTCATACCGTCATGACCAAGGGGATAAGGTTACTCACAAATACAATTCCCATCGAGAACTATTAAAGACTAGAGACCTCCTCATTCTCCATTGTCCAAGACAGTTAAGTTTATCTGTGTGCCAATCATGCTGTGCTCAAAGAATTCACAGTCCCAGAATGTGGTGCCATGGAGGGAGAGGTTAAACAGTGAAGAGTCACCTTACATCCAAATTAATTTTATACACAACAGTGTAACCTCAAAGCATGACAATATGAAACTCAAAAATGATGATGTGATTCTTTAGCATGACAATATGACACTTGTGCATGACAGCACAACCTCAAGCCTGGCCATCATATCCAAGGGCCATACTACCATGCTTTTGAGTTTTACTGATGTGCTCAACAGTCATATTATCATGATAGAGGGATTAAAGTTACTCACCACTTCGATTCCCTTCGGGGATAATGAAAGTGTAGAGACCCCCTCTTCCTCTATCATCTAAGACAGTCAAGTTTAACTGTAATTTAATATAGGAGTAATTATAGATATGACAGTCCCAAAACATGATGTCATGGAGTGGAAGAGTAAGGTTGTGGAGAGTCATCTTACGACACAAATTTAGTTGGGGCTTACTGTGTCTGTGATACCGGAATGTTAAACCTGGAAGATGCAAAAAAGTCTGTCAATTCACTGACATGCAGGAAAGCCCTGAAAAGAATGCAGAATGGTCATAGAATATAACCCAAGTCTATCTGCACAATTAAACATTTGAGCATGATGGTATGATCCTTCAGCACAATGGATTCCCTGGGTGTAACTGTATAACCCATGGGTATGATGGCTTTGTACTGGCCCTTAAGGGTTAGGTCAAAAGCCAACCCATAATACGCAACAGCAATACCATTATGCTTAAAAGTTTCAGCCTTCATGCTTAAGAGTCATTCCATTGTGCTCCAGATTTAATGTTGGCTTTGCTTGATTTTCACTCTTCCTAACCCTTCCAAAACAGTGGACTTCTGAAAGTCATCTCCCACAAATGGCAGATTTTAAGCAATACATGAAATTATAAAAGAAACAAATATTACAAACCAATTAAGCAACCTTTACTATTCAAAAACAGCACCATATAGACATTCAAACCTCAGAGCACTGCTAAAACTGCCTTTAAATCTTCAGGCATTTCCCAAATTTAATCCAAGTGTGTACCTAGCAATCCCAGCAGGTGATCTGCCCACTAACTTACCACATTCACACCCTAATCTAGCCACATACACATCTAATGTGTTAAATACTTATGAGGCACTAATCATTTTACATATATATATATATATATATATATATATATATATATATATATATATATATATATATATATATGTATATATATATAT